>APFE030353154.1:0-19586 GCA_000404065.3 Pinus taeda
AATCCATTGGGATGAGCCCTTATGAACTTGTATATGGCATGGAAGCCAAGTTCCCTTCATCTCTGGGCCTACCTACTATTAAATTGTTGCAAGGAATTCAGGCTGAACTGAATGACATGCAGAGAAGAGTTAATCAAACTATTCAACTTCAGCAAACCAGAGACCAAGTCTTCAACAGAGCTCAAATACTGCAAGAAAAACTCAAAAGGATGTTTGATAAAAAGGCCAAAGCAGAGGATTTCTGGGTGGGCATCAAAGTTCTAAGATGGGACTCACGAAGAGAAGACAAGGGAAAACACGCAAAATTTGATTTTCTGTGGAAAGGTCCGTACAATATCAGCGTTGTGCAAGGCAATAATACCTATTTTCTCAAATCTCCAGATGGCAGCACAGCTGAAGAAGGCCCGGTCAATGGCCGAATGCTAAAGCACTACAATGATCCTTTTGATTGAAAAGAGCAGGCGGTGTTTTATTTTGTACATATTTGTATATACCAGTGTCTTGATTTTTGTAAGAATCCATAATGCTGGAGCACGCAGAAGAAAGCAGGTAGTGCTTTACAGTTCAATAGCAGCACAAGCGAAGGAAAGAGCTGTTACCAAGTCTAAAGGTTCAAATTAATCTGACAGTCAGGAAGAAGACATTCAAAACAAAGCAATAACAGAAGAACTAAGGAATTCTGACCTGTTGTTCTTGGCTTTTCAGAAGGAGAAACCATCCCCAAGTGGAGCCACTGTTAGCCTCCTGCTGCAGCAGGTTACTCATATTTCATGATTGACATTTTTACAGGCCAAATATGTCATACTTTTCATGCTGCAATGCTCCATATTTTCTTAACAGTCTCCAAGCGAAGAAGGCTACTCAGAGTTGATTTAACTGCCTTCCAAATTTTGAGAATTTATTCTGGTGTTGCACAATTTTCAGTTAAAGGGAGGTCCAAACAGCTTAATCTTGGTCTCCCTAGGTTTAAATTTCCTGTTTTAGAATATAGAGAATGAAAATCTGTCCAAACAGCTTAATCTTGGCAGATTCTTAGATAGGTAGAGAATCAAAGGAGCCCAACAGCTTAATCTGGGCCCTCGGATGAAATAAGGGTAGTCTGTAGATAGGAAAGCATGAAAAGAAAAATTGGAATGATGGGTTTGCAAGTCTAAGTGCACCCAAACCAAAAGAAGAAAAAAAATGTTAGGTAAGTAGGTTGGGTAGGTAGTTTTGAGGTTGTTCAATCTTGATTGATGATTACTTCCAGGTTTCCAGGTGTCATCTTTACTCAGGACACAATCATATGGCAGTTCTATATGAGAAGCTAAAAAACAGGCATAACTAACTTCCTTTCTCCATCTCCCCCAATCATTAACTAATTTCCCCAAAAAGAGGTCAAGATCTGCTTGATACCTCTTAAGTTCCATCATTTTCATATCATTAACTTGGGTAAAGATCTGCTTTATTCAAAGATATTCCATACGCTCTCTAAAAGGTTCTATCCCCTCGTAACAGCCTAAGATCTCCCGAACTTAGCGCTTTCTTACCATCTCCATATTAACTATTGAAATTATTATTTAACTCCCTTTATTTTCCCATCCCCCTAATAAAACTATGTAAATCATCCCCTATGTAAATATCCCTCCCCCTGGTTGAAAAATAACCATAAGTACCCCCGAGAATTGCTCAGTTTACCTGAAACTTAGCAAGAGTCCTCATGCTACCCCTTCAAACCATCTTCCAAATACAATGGACTCCTTCCAAAGTATAAAATCCCTTTTTTTAGGTTATCAGACCCCTTCCGAAGCCTCAAATGCCTTTCTGACCCACTTACTCGCTCCTTCCGACCGCAGTAAACCCCTTTCCAACCTCCTTAACACTCCGCAGATCCTAGTAAGCCAGCTCACATTGCTAGATCGCAATATTCTCACCATATAAGTGATGACCCATCCGTCGTGACCCGATGCGATATCGCGACATCGGCGATCGGCAATCGCATGTCCAACTAAAATATCTTCCCGTTCCCCGCCGATGCGATATTGCGATCGCATCGGAGAAGTTCATCGCATCGCTTTCAAATATGAGCACCCCACCATGTCATTTCTGTACCAGGGACCCACCGCAGGCTGACGTCATCTGCCGTACTGCTGACATCATGCTGACGTCAGCAGCCAGAAAGCCGAAAATTCGCTCAGGAAGAAAAATCGCACTTCAGAGCTCCGGAACAAGAAACAGAGGCAGTTTTCGATGCGCGATCTAATCGTGCATCGCTACGGGAAATAGGCCGTTTTGGGGAATCTTTGGGGAATCTTTTGATTCCTTGGCCTGTTTTGCGCCGAAAAAGCCCGAAATCACCCGATTTTGCCAAATTAATCCGGTTTAAAGACAACAAAGGACCAATGACAGAGATTAAAGTGTATCAGATCAAATCATCAGGGAACAAGCACATCAAAGAGTATCAGCAAGCGGCGGAAACCATCAATGTAGCAGCAAAGAGTATCAGCGAAAGATATTAACAGCAGCCCAAAGCAGCAGAACATTTAATACCTTATAGCAAAGTCAAAGAAAGAGGGCGAGGCCACTCAAAAACCCTCAAATCATAATTATTGCACATTTAACTCGCACCAGAACAGAACAACAGATCCCGAAGCACAGTTACTCCAGCAGTACTTCATCGAGCCTCCAAGGGCCACATTGCACTCTTTTTGATTCAGTTGCCTCTAGCGCAGCCCAAAGGACTTACCTGCATTTAATTCCAGCAACACTTAGGTTTTAGAAAAGCTTTTCCAGCAGACCTGTTTAGGTCAATTGTAATAAATGACTTTCTGATATTTTTCTTATATATACCACCCTGAAAGATGGAGTAAGGGGTTGGTTGGTGGATAAGTCGAGGAATTTTCTTAATCTTTACCTCGACATTTTCTTCAAGCAGAGACCCGCACTGTAACTGTCTTACGTTCTATAATCAAAGACAGCTGAAAGCATGGATTTCGAAATTGTTTGATGAGATTAATTGGCCGAGGAGTGATTATGGAATTCCTGTGCTTCTACATGATTCAATAAGTGTTTCTCAACTCTGTTAATTTTCATGTTTTGTTTTACCACCGTTCCACCATCTAAATTGCAGAAAAGAAGAATAGCTTAGGATTTGTTTAACTACACCTTAAGTTCAATTTCTACACTTTTTCATGTTTTCATCAGAAATAGCTATGAGCATGTATACTTAAATGATCTTGTTTACGTTGTTTCTTTCACATATGAATGAGAAGTTTAGGAATTCTTAACTACTCCTAGATAAACATTCATCCACTTCTCCTCTTTTTCAGTATGATGAAATGATTCTCCTTTGCCTTTCATCTCTGATTTTCATTCCATCCTTTTAGTAGATTGATAATTGTATCATGTGTGGCTATCCCGCTCCTTAATCCTCTTGTGACCAAGAAAACACAATAGCAAGCCTTAATCCATGACTCCATGCCCAATGGTTTGAAACTTATCACACCTTACCTTGCCTCTTTTCTTGAGATTTCTACCTTCCATCCAAATACAAACAAAAACCCCTAAGCTAAAAGCTAGCCTAAAATCATCAACAAAGTTGAATCATTAAGAGAGAGCCCTCTCTGATTGCAGGTGGGCTAGAACCTGCAATCCAAAGATTGGTTTGTGGTTACCTTGGCCGTATCGCTAAAGAGGAGCCTAGGGACAACCTGAGTGATAACAGTGGTGACACAGAATTGTGAGCTGGTACAAGTAATATATGAAGCTTGTCAAAATGTCTAGGAGCTAGCCATCCCAGCAGACACACCAGCAGAGGCGTGCATCCACAAGCTAGAAGTAAGGGTGCATGAGGCGTGGGAGGAAATGACAAAGGTTCAGCTGGAGTTGAACCTTTAGATCGTTGAGCTGCAGTTAAAGGCACAACTTTCCACCCCTTCAGAAGTTATAGAACAATGCACTAGTGCTATTATAGTGGGACTGGATGAGATTGGCAGTGCAGTGCGAGACTGCACGAACATGTTGGAAGAATTATTTGAGGTCCTCACAAATCTGCAGGAGAACCCCAACATCCAACTCTTAGAGACAGAGGTGCGAGAACTCCAACAACAGTATGACAACATCAAAGGAACTGCACAGATGGTGGCCCTGATTCAGAGGCTTGCGCAGATGCAACAGGCCAAAGTGCTAAAAGAATAGGTGGAAACGACACACCATAGGGAAGCAATCCTGACGGCACATATCCAGCCTTGGATTGACGAGGCCTTCATTATCACAACAGAAATTGAAGGCAAGTTCGCACACATGTAGTGGATACACGCATAGTTGCAGAGAAGCAGTTGCGACACAGTGGTCTCAAAACAACGCATGTAGTAGATGCAATAGGCAGTAGCTCGGTACGCTGTCGACCTTGCAGCAGTTCGAGCAGAGTTGGAGGGACTCTGCGCAAAGATCTCCACGCCGATAGAGTGACTCAAGGGTGAGTCACTATGTTTATGCTGGGGGCCTGTTGGGCATGGAATCCCCCCAAGGCAGGTTTTGGGGCTTAAAGTCCAAGTTTTGACTGAATCCTTTTGTAAAAGCTCTGCAAATTGCAGGCGTGGGGCATGAAATTATAATAGAGTCACAGGGTTGTCTGCCCTAGTTTTTGTAATGTAATGTCAATTAGATACACCTAAATAGAGCGAGGCTATAAGTGTATAAGATAACATATAGTTAAGATGGAATAGAAGAGAGTAAGAGAAGTCTAAGTGATTACGCTAAGTGTAAAGTGTGTATGTGGGTTGTAGGGTAGGGAAAGGCTCTGCAGCTGAGTGAGAAGAAGCCTAGTAGTCCGCAGCTGAGTGCACAGACCCCTGCAGCTGAGTGCGCAGGGCAAGTTGAGTCTGTAACCATTGAAAGAATAAATAAAGAGAAAGGTTACCATATTTCTGTGCATCTTTTCCTGTCTTAATACATGATCAGGTATAATTTGCAAGTATACTGTTTATATGTTGCGTGAACTTATTTGAATGTTTTGTATAACTAATTATAACATAAGAAATCCAAGTATGTGAAGGTAATTAACTAGCATAGGAAGATAAGTAATATCTCAGGTAATAGCGCAGAGCATGGCTCTAGTAGCGTGGAAGCTCCACAATCCCTGGTTAGGGCTACGCGAAGGCAGTGTACCGGGCGTGAGGAATAGGGAAGTTCTCAAAGCGACCTGCGCACAGGGACACATAGTGAGACTAGTTGAACCTCTCAGACATCTCAAGGGTGCAGAAAACTAGTTTTAGTACCCTTCCATACTACTTCGAGCGAGACCTCACAGTCCATGCTCCGTGGACTGTTGCTGAAAGGGCCAGTGGTACAGGGATTTGTTTGGCTAATTAACTCTAAACTTGGGTTAGGCCCCAACAAGCCAACAAGTTTTTGGGGGTCACTTGCAAAATTAATGAGGTGAAAAATTCATCCGTTTCGGTGGTAAGAATCCGTGTGCCATAAAATTTCAAATTGTTTCCTTGTTAGTCGCTGTCATTGGGCCTAGTTTGACCAGAACTTTGGCCGTGAATATATTGAGCACGCGAATTCGGATTTGAGTGTCGTTCACACTGTTGGAATCAAGACGAAGAGAAATACGATCTAATCCTAGTTTGACTTCAATCCAGTAACTTTGATTTTCTAAGCATTTCTGGAGCCACCTCGATCATTGATAATGTTAAGATCCTTTTACCTAGCACTAATGACAGAAATTGTAGTTTGAAATTATAATTTATTTCATATAATATATATATATATATATATATATATATATATATATATATATATATATATATATATATATATATATATATATATATAATATATAAATATATATATATATATGTATATATATATGTATATATATATGTATATGTATATACATACAATAAACATATATATACATACATACATATACATACATACTATAGATATATATATATATAATATATATATATATATATATATATATATATATATTATATATATATATATATATATAATATATATAAGTTCTCTACAATTCTGCAAACTTTTGTAGCAAAATTCCATAATTTAGGTTCTCAACATAATCACAAATGAAAACATGTACATTATGTTTTGTATGTAAAATAACATATTAATACTAGTAAAACTCAAAACTTGCATAGCTATACACAATATACTTAAATAAAAGTTATATATTTAGAAAGATAATCCATTTTCCTACATTTCATCTTTTTACACTATATTCAAATTCATTGTGCATGTACCTCAAATTATCACTCCAAGTTAGGAAGTTGTTGTTTTTCTAGGTTTGCATCGCCACTAATGCATCATGGAAGAATATAGTTAGCTTGAATCCACCATTCTAAATAATATGTTAATGTGAATATTTTTCTCTCTCCCTTTAAGAAACATATGTGTGATATTGGAGTTTAGAGATCTAAGATCTACCTAAAACTCCTCCAAACCTCTCCGATGGAAAAGAGTAAGGTATATGTTGATCAATCATGGATCACTATATAAATCATCTATCTTGGTGCATTTTGGATGGAAAAATTAGAGGAATTGGCTTGTAGGTCCAATTTTAGAGCTAGGCCCTAATTTGATGGTTTTGGGTCTGAAATCTTGTGAAGCTAGTTTGAGACGTCAAATGACACATTTTGGAGTCAAAACTATGTGAGCCTAGCTCCCAACCTATTGACATTGTTCTACACATTGAAATATAATTAATTGTGTAAAATTCATCTTAATTGATGTTCGTATGAAAAATATTTTGGCTAGTTGTGAGCTAATGATGGTCTCTCATGATGCATTATTAGTAATCAAACCCGAAAAAACAACAATATATTAACTTGGAGGGATGGTTCAAGGTACTTTCATAATGAATTTGAATATGGTGTAAAATATGAAATAGAGGAAAATGAATTAGTTTTTCAAAATATAATTTTTATTTATAGAAATTGTGTGTAACTAACTATGTGTGAATTTAGAGTTTTCCTAATAGTGGTGTGTTATTTTTCTTGCAAAATATGATGCATACATTTATGTTGGTGCTAACTTTGAGTAGTTAATTCATGAAATTTGATTACAAAAAATTGTAGAAATATAGAGAACATATTGTTCTAGTGCACATTTATTTTTTCAAAATTTATCATCTTTATTTTATATATTTTTGTTGAAAATGTAGCAAGAAAATATACTTTTGACTTTTCCTTGGTAAAACTAGATTAAAAATTGAATTCCAATTTTAGCAGAATACTTGGAGGTAGTTAATTGAGGTGACATGATTCTTGTCACTCAATTAAATCAGTAAATTTGATTTGGAGACACCTGAGTTCAGTTCTACATAATTGATTGCTAATTTGTAGCAATTTGTTTCAATTAATTTGAGTTGTTGTCAGTTTAACTAGTTCTCCTGTCAGAAGAACTAGTGGAGGTCAAGTTGTGAATGTGTAACTTCAACCACAATGTGTGATCAACTAGTTAACTGATCAGTAAACCCAAAATAATTGTTTCATTTAGAGAATTCGAGTTATCCGATTGAGATTAGAGTTCAAGGGAAATGTACTATCAGTTGTAAACTATTCCAATTTGTACAGTTTATGCATGCAATCGGAGGAATGGCTTATGGTAATTGTGCAGTTCCTTCACGTGAAATTCCTAAATGATAGGGGTAATTTCCCAAGGGAACAACCCGAGGAAATAGGAGCTTGGGAAGGCTTGAAATTGACTAAGTGTTGGGCCAGTTTAAGTCAGTGAGATACAGGGATAGACTATACTAGTGCAAGGTGTGCTCAAGCTTGAGCAAGCATTGTATTTCTTCGCTATTCTCTTATTAATGCAATACAAATAGTAAGGGGTTTTGAGCAGTTTCTTTCCCCTAGATAAATTAATGTGTTTGTGTGATGTTTCATGTTGCATGCCAATGATTCTTGTTTTAGATGGCGAATTAACTTCTGTTGATCAATATAGTAGCTTCAAGTCTTGTGATTTAGTAAATTTCACGAATTTTTTTTATATACACATTAATTTCTACATGGTATCAGAGTTGGAATCACTATAGAGCAGAGATTTTGAGGTTGTCATTACAAGATATTCGAATTTGCAAATTATGTTGCAGGTTTTCTTCAGGACTAAGAAGGTGGATTTCAATGGACTAAGGCTCGAGTATGCCCTTGAGGGAAGCTCAAATTATGTTGCATGGAAGGATTGGATGGAGGCAGTATTGGAGGATAATGGGTCGAATAAATTCATTGATAATGATATTCTGAAACCAACAGTAGCTGATGCTCAGAATCTAGCAGATTAGAAGAAGTGTGTTGCCAAGGTGAGGAGGATAATATTGGAGGGAGTATGAAACCATATTGTCTCTAATATCCATAGGAAAGAGACTTTGTATGCAATGTGGCAAGTGTTGAGAGATTTGTTTCAAAATATTAGTGACCACAAGAAATTGGCACTCAAGGAAAAGCTTCGAAATATCGAGATGCAGAGGAACGAGACCATTCCACAATACCTAAGAAGGGTCACACAGTGTCATGATGAAATTGGTCAAGTTGGTGTAACTATAGCAAAGGATGATTTCATGAGCCTATCCCTTCTAGGTCTTCCCAAGAGCTGGCAGAAATACCAAGATTCAATGAACGGGAGGTAGACGCTACCAAATTGGGAACACTTATGGTCCAATTTGGTACAAGAGGAGATAAGGTGGAGCACTAGAGATGGGACCTCATCAAAGGGCGACAATGAGGAGAATTGTTCCTTGGTTGGAAAGGTAAAGAAAGGGAAACGAAAGAAATCACAATCCAAAGAAGATTTGAGTCAAGGGGGAAAGAAGAAATACTTGTCCAGAATCAAGTGCTTTCACTGTCATGAAGTCAGGCACTATGAAATGAAGCATCCACACAATAAAGTAAGCAAGAAGACTGTAGGAGGAGTATCGGGTGAAACCTTGGCTTCACAATTCAAACTTTATTTTACTGTCATTGCATGCATGGAACAGACAATGATGGCTAGTGTATGGTATCTCAACAGTAGTGCCTCATTCCACATTAGGATAAACAAAGAATTCTTTAGTGACCTAGAGGAGAAGGATCTACATATGCACATTGATATGGGAGGTGATGGAAGGTACAACATGACCGATATTAGTATAGTTACTTTTCAAAGTAATTGTGGCTCCCCTCTCAGGCTCAAGGATGTGATGTTTGTATAGAGTCTGAAGAAGAATCTAGTTACTGTAGCTATGTTGGAAAACCATGGTTACGAAGTGATATTCAGCAAAGGGAAGGCTTTCCTGAGACATATCACCGCAGGACAAGTGAAGAAGATCATGGTTCATGTGAAGAACCTCTACAAATCAGATGTGGAAGCTTGTGCAACATTGAGCACAAAAGAAGATAATGTGCAGAGCCAAGATATCGATGAATTATGGCATAGAATACTTGGCCATTTGCATCATGGCACTTTTAATATCATGCATCATATTTCTATAGGCCTCCCCAAAGGAGCACTAGAGTAGTGGGATACATGCAAAAGGTGTATGTTGTGGAAGTACACAAAATCCACCTTCAATGATCAGGACAACAGGGCACATGTAATCCTTCAAAGGACCCACTCTGATGTATGTGGGCCTTTCTCGATAGCCTCCACTGCCAAGAACATGTATTATGTTATATTTGTAGATGATTTCTCATGAAAATGTTGGATCTTATTCAGGTAGAAGGAATACTAGACATTCTTCAAATTTGTTGAGTTTAAAGCACTTGTTGAGACAGAGACTAGCAGGAAAGTGAAGGCTCTCAAGAGCTATAATGGTGGGGAGTATGTGTAGAATGAGTTTAACTTTGTGCAAAGGAAGATATTTGACGAGAGTTAACAACACCCCATAACCCACAACAGAATGGGGTGGATGTGAGGGAAAACATAAGTATTATGGGAGCAACAAGGGCGATGTTGCATGACCAAGTACTACCTATGCACTTGTGGGTTGAAGCATGTAACACAACAGTCTATTTTCAGAATAGGAGTCCTCACATGATTCTTGGAATGAGTACACCAAAGTAATCTTTTTCAGGGAAGAAACCAGATGTATCACACTTCCGGTTCTTTGGATCTTCAGTTTACTGTCATGTTTCCAAGGAAGAAATGAAAAAGCTAGAGATGAAAATAGATTTGGACGTATTTGTGTGGTACATAGAAACACATCAAAACTAGTGAGTGTAATTTACATCCCTCAATATGGTAGTGGTAAAAATGGATGTGAAGATTGATGAGGAGAAGGATATGATGTGTTCTTTTGAGAGGGAAATTCAGTTGCAACCTAATGAGTAGCTTTTGGCTCCAAAGGAAGAACCATAGGAAGTTGTGGAGAAGCCACAAGTAAAGGAGAAGAGAGTGGAGACATCCACTCAAGCAAATACATCTAGAGAAGTAAGGAAGTGAACAAGGGAAGCTAACATATTATTTCAGGATGCTAGAGAGAATGTGGGAGCACCGACATCACAGCGCAGGTAGAGGAGGTCACTCAATTGGTACACTAGCTACATGTCTCTGATGAGTGAGTTGGTAGGGACTAGTATGGATTGATACTATGGTAGAGGAATATGATTCCATTGTCATAAACAACGTTTGGGAAGTGGTCCCAAGGCCAGTAGACAAATCAGTGGTTGGCTCGAGATGGCCTTATAAGGTAAAGCATGTTGCAGATGGGAGCATAGATAAACATAAGGCTATATTTGTGGCCAAGGGGTTCTCTTAGGTGGAATTAATTAACTATGAGGAGACCTTTTATCCAGTAGTAAGGTACACATCCATCAGGTCAATTCTAGCACTGTCAGCACAGATGTGGTGGAAGATCGACTTGATGGATGTGAAGATAGCATTCCTCAATGGAGTCATTGAGGAGGAGGTGTATATTGAGCAGCCAGAGGGGTTTGAGACCTTTGACAAAGATTCAAATGTGTTTAGACTCAAGCAAGCATTGTATTGACTCAAGTAAGTACCACGTTCTTAGTATACCGGGATCGATAGTTATCTCACCGGTTTGGGATTCACCAAAAGTGAAGCAGATGCAAACCTTTATCATATTATCGAAAAAGGTAAATTACTTATTATTACCCTGATGATGGACTCACCTAGCTAGTTCGAAACGTCGGTTTCAAAATTGCTCACAGGTCTTTCCATTAATTAATTACTTATTATTGTTTTATATGTCGATGAGTTGATCCTTACTAGTGATGAGAAGTTGATCACATCTTGCAAGGATGACCTTGCAAGAGAGTTTGAGATGAAGGACTTGGGCCTCATGCGCTACTTCCTTGGATTGGAAGTATGGCAAGGAGATGGAGAATAGTTTGCCTCTCAGGGAAAGTATTCCAACGAGATACTTCAAAGGTTTCGCATGGACAGGTGTAAATCCATGGAGACTCCTCTAGCAGAAAACTAGAGGAAAGAGGATGCCACTTCAAGTAAAGTATTGGAGGCTACTATTTACATGAAAGTTGTGGGTTCACTCATGTATTTGGTGAACACATGACCGGACATGTGTTATGAAGTTAACCATATTAGTCAAGCAATGGTTAAGCCAACCAAATTGTATTGGAAGGAAACAAAGCATGCATTGATATACCTCAGAAGCACTACTCAATTTTGTCTTTGGTATAGACAGAAAGAGGGAGTGAAGTTGCAAGGATTCACAAAGGGATATTTGGTGGGGATCCATCAGACATGAAGAGCACTTCAGGAGGAATTTTTAGTGTTGGGTCCACAAAAGTTTCTTGGTACATCAGGAAGCATATATATGTGGCACTTAGCTCAACAGAAGCAGAGTACATGGATGCAAGTCAAGCAATATGTGAGGCTATCTCAATGAGAAAGATTCTTATTGGGTTATTTGATTAGAAGATGGATCCTACTATGATTTACAGTGAGAATCAAAGTTGTATCAAAATCTCCAAGAATATAGTATTTCATGATCAATCCAAGCATGTCGACATCTCGTATCACCATTTATGAGATTATGTGCAAATGTGAATTATGTTGTTGTAGTACATTCTGATCAAGGAAGAAGATACATATATTTTGACAAAGGATTTGTTAAGAGGAAAATTTTAGTTCCATAGAAACATGATTGGAGTATTTGATAATCCCTTTCTTACTAAGTAGGAGTGTTGAAAATGTAGCAAGAAAATCTAGTTTTGTCTTTGCCCTAGTCAAACTAGATTAAAATTCGAATTTCAATTTCAACGGAGTACATGGAGGTAGTTAACTGAGATTACATGGCTCTTGTCACTCAGTTAACTCAGTAAATTTGAGTTGGATACACTTGAGTTCAATTCTAAATGATTTATTGCTAATTTGTAGCAATCTATTTTAGTTAATTTGGGTTATTGTTAGTTTAACTAGTTCTAACTGTCAAAAGAACTAGTGGAGGTCAAGTTGTGGGTGTGACGTAACTTCAACCACATTGAGTAATCAAAAATTTAATTGATTAATCAGCCCAAAATAATTTTTGCATGCAGAGAACTTGAGTTACCTAGTTGATATCTGAGTTCAAGAGCAATGTATATTAGTTTTAAACGATTCCAAGTTGTACATGTGGTGCATGCAGTTGGAATTGATCTATGGTAATTGCACAATTCCTTGGTGTGAAATTCCTAAATAATATGGGAAATTTCCCAAGGGAACAATGCAAGGAAAGAGGAACTTAAGAAGGCTTTAAATTTGCTAAGTCTTGGGCCAACTTTAGTCAGTCAGGCAGAGGGATAGACTATACTAGTGTAGGGTGTGCTCAGGCTTGAGCAAGCAATGTATTTCTTCTCTACTCTCTTATCAATGCAATATAGATAGTAAGGGGTTTTGAACAATTTCTTTCCCCTAGATAAATTTCTTTGTATGTGTGAGGTTTCCTTTTGCATATCAATGATTCTCATTTTAGATGGTGAATTAACTTTCGTAGATCAGTAAAGTAACTTCATGTCTTGTGATTTAGTAGATTTAACGAGAAATTTTGAATCTACACATTAATTTCTACAAAAATTTAAATTATGAAAGTCATTATATCCTCAAAAATACAAGGCCTTCTATTAGTGTTGAATAAAAAGTCATAAAATTGCCAAACATTTTTTTTCTTCTATATTTTAGGTCTCAGTGTCTACTAATGCATCATATTTTTTTTTTCAAATGGTTAAGGAAAACAAAATTTGCTGAAATAAAATAGGGATGCATTTTAAGATTCCAATATATGTCAAGACAAAAATGAAAATAAAACTACCAAATATTGTTAATTAAAACAATTTATATTTGGAGAATGTAGAGACAACTCTATGTGTGTTTGTAGTTTCATGGACAATGGATTTGTTTAGCCTATATAAAAATAATGTAAAAAATGTGGATGTATAGATGTTTTATGAAAAAAATCAAGTTTTTCGTGTATTTTTAGTGCAAACCAATATTTTTTGTCATTGTACATCTGAAGAAAACAATTCATCACACATGTAATCTTCCCATTGGGAAAAAACTGAAACTCAAATTTTTTTTATGCATGTTCTTAGAGTTAGGAACATGTGCATATCCCTAGCTCCAAGCCTACATATGCACAGCTATAGCTCTAAGAATGTGTGTGCATTCTTAGCTCTAGGAACACACATTCTTTTCTAGAGCTAGGGGAGAGGGTTGTGATGGAGGTAAAGGGGAGAGATAGAGGGGAAGCAGTGGTTGGGGGAGAGAGGGAGGGGGGGTTGGAAAATGTGAGTGATTGAGAGTCAAAAAGAGAGGGAGGGAGAGTTGGGGAGAGATGGAGAGAGTTGTAGGAAACAAAAGGCGGCATAAGGAGGGATAGGGGGAGAGAGAGGGATAGATTGAGAGAGTGGAATTGGGGAAGAGAGAAATAACATTATATCAGAAGTAAAAATTAGAAGAAATTTTAGCCTAAATGTGCCCATGAAATTTTCATGTAATTTCCATGTTGTAATATGTAAACCAATCAAATTCATTTAAATTTAAAAAGACATACATGTAAATATTTTGGAGGGAAAAGAAGAAAACTATTTTTTTAATTGTATTTTTGGCTTATCTCCTTATAGGTTTACTCAAATTTCAAGTGTAGACACTCATTGGATGTGGAATTAAATTCTACATCCAACAAGTACCATGTAGAAATTTCTACAAATCTGGCTATGATACAATGTAGAAATTCATTGTAGATTCAAACTAATAATTGTAATATGCTAAAACAATAGACTTGAATCTACTCTACTCATTAGCGGAAACAATTAAATGATCACGAAATCATGAAGCATATAAAAGAAAGAATTAAATCAACACATAACAAAATTATTTGCTAGGGAAAGCCATAGCTAAAAACCCTTGTGATCTTTATATTGTATTAATAAGAAAATATGAGAAGATTACAATGCTTTTCTCATGCCCAAGAAACCATTGCACTCTCTCTATATGTCCGACATCTTCATAGGCTAACTATGGCAAACACTTAGCCAATTTCCTAGCCTTCCAAGCTCCTACTTCCTTACATTCTTCAATGAGGAATTAGGCCCCTATTTAATGGGAGTTTTCCTCCATTTGAGTACACAGTTCCTTTAGGCTCTTGCTCTGGTTGCATGCACCCTCTATACAATTTAGATGATCATACAACTAATAGTATAGTGTCCCTAAACTCCAATCTCAACTAGGTCTTTATCTTATCTGACATGCATGAGTTAATTATGAGTGAACCTTTAGTTTATTGGTTTATCATTGTAGGAAACACCACATTGCACTTCTTGCAGCACCACACTGCACTTCAGGCAACACCACACTCGACTGTAGGAAACATCATAGTACAGTTCAGGCAACACCACACTACTATACCTCACACTAGTTCCTCCATTAGTTGTGACTAATTTAACTAAATTAACTCAGTTCAAGTGAATTAATTAATTAAAACTCAAAATAAAATCAACCAGGGCTCCTATAAAGTAGGAGACACTCTACATGACTCAAGTTAGACCCTCAACTCAAATTAACTGAACCGACTAAGTCAAATTAACTTAATTAATTTGTACAAGTTGCCTTGTGATTTGGAATTACAATTTTATTCTCCTAATTTAATTAAGGACAAAATTAATTTGGGAATTTCTTGTTGCATTTTCAACATACAAATTATGCATACTTTTGAGAAGACCCGCATTGATAAAAATTGAAGATACATTAAAAAAGTGTGTTGAACATGTTTTTTTAATATATCTTAAATTTTTATCAATGTGGGTCTTCTCAAAAGTATGCATAATGCATACTCATTGGATGCAGACTTTAATTCTGCATCCAATGAGTATCTACACTTGAAATCTGAGTAAACCTATAAGGAGATAAAAAAAATACAAAAAAAAAAATTGTTCTTTTCTCTCTGAATTTCATAACTCTTATTTTACTATTTTAACTATTATTTTATTGTTTTTCCTTAGGAGGCCACTTTTAGGATGAAATTTTATCTAATTGGGGGAATAGAAAGAGAGAGTAGGGTAGAGTCTTGCAAAAATTGTAAAACTTGGTACCCATAGTTAGACCTAGAGTATGCACATATGGGATAGTTATGACCATGAATAAGGCCTACAATAAAATAGGAAGGGGATAAAAGGAATATGTTCCACTAAGGTTGGATGTTCCAAATATCTAGATATATAAATATCTAGGCATCTAGGACTTTGTTGCATTGCACATTGTTAGTGGGATGGATAGAATCGTTCAGGTATCTGGATATTTGGATATATGGGAATCCAAAAAATTATTGAAATGTTGTCCTTATGATATCTAGATGTCAAATGACCCAAATCGGTGGAACCTATGATGTGTTGAACCTGATATGTAGAGTATCTCATCAAATGGAGCCACATGGTATAATTAAGACCAAAGAAGTTCTAAGGAATGAATATTTAACAAAAGATGAGACTCCAAATATGTTGGGTTGTGTTATATTATGTCCACGAGTACCCCAAATGTTGGTCGGGGGGGTCACAGATGGGGTGGTAGGCTCCCTTGTACTTTATGCAGGGCGCTGCCATGGGTTCATGGGGGAGCAGATGCCCCCCCATCAGGGTGTATTAGGTGGGTAGACCTAACTATGGGCGCTGCCATGGGTTCACGGGGGGGGGGGCAGATGCCCCCCCATCGAGGGGTATTAGGGGGGTAGACCTACCTATGGTTTTGTGCATGGATTTCACACATGGTTTTGGGCATGATGTTTCTATCATGATTTTAATTGCAAAGGGACTAGGTTATTATCTAATCTAGGAGTTAGGATTATGTTTATGGATGTTAGCATAGTATATATAATATTGTAAATTCAACGAATTAATGAAAAATAATTTGTAGTCCGGTTTGGGATTAGGGAAAATATTATGGCATATTCTATTTTATGTTATGCTCTACATTATATATATATATATATATATTTTTAGAATTCATATGTAGGTAATTTTTGTACGAGGTTAAAACCTACATTTGGCATCAGAGTTGTTTTGTCTTCAAGGGGACGTCTTTGTTGTTGATGGTTTTTTTTCTCATGCCTGTGGTAGACCCTGTTCAGTGGGAGATATATGGGATTGATTCTTGTCCTGAAAGAAGATGGAGAGAAGTGGAAAGATAAATATCCATAAATTTAATGGTCAGAGTTTTGAGTTGTGGAAACTCAAGATGGAGGATCTGCTAGAGGATAAATATCAGTGGACCGAGATAGATCCAGGTACTAAACCAGAAGCTATGTTAGCTGAATATTGGGCGAAGTTGCATCGGAAGGCAAAGATCTCAATATGATTGTGTGTCTTAGATTCAGTATTGTTGGATGTATCATGGGAAGCTTCGACGAAGGCTTTGTGGGACAAGTTAGGGACTTTGTACCAATCTAAGTCTCTAGTGAATAAACTGTTCCTACGAAAAAAGCTATATAACCTAAGGATGAAAGATGGAGACTCAGTGACAGCTCATCTGAACGCATTTAATACTGTGGTAAGCCAGTTATTATTTGTTGGTATTAAAATTTCAGATGAAGATAAGTGCATCAGTTTATTGTGTTCTCTACTAGATTCATGGGATATTTTTGTTGTTTCAATAGATAGCAATGCAATTGCCTTGCAGTTTGATGAAATAATCTCATCCTTACTATCGGAGGAGATGAGACGGAAAAATATGGAGGACCAGAATGGTGATGCCTTGACTGTACGAGGACAATCCCAGAACAAAAAAAAAAAAAATTCCTCGAGTGGGAGATCTAAATCTCGTGGAAAAGATGTAAAGGTGTGCTGAAAATGCGGAAAGGAAGGGCATTTCAAAAGGGATTGTAAATCTAAAGCTTCTGATAAAGGAAAGGGATCTGATGATGCTCCTTTTGTAGAGGCAAAAAACACCTCCAATGATGGTGGGGATGTGTACTCAGCTTCTTCTTCAAGTACACATGTAGATCATGAGGCATGGTTGATTGACTCAGGTGCATCCTTTCACTTCACTCCCCATAGAGAGTGGTTCTCTGAGTATGGTTCTACGAGTATGAGAGATATGATGGTGGTGATGTCTTCTTAGGGTATGATAGCAAGGCTAGAATCATTGGTCATGGAAAAGTCAAGTTTAAGTTGCAAGGTGGAAGGATTAGAACACTTCTGAGTGTTCTGCATATTCCTAGATTGCCCAGAAATCTAACTTATGTAAGAAAGTTGGATGATGCAAGTGTAAAAACAATGTTTGAGAAAGATACCTGTAAGATGGTTCGGGGAGCACTAGTATTGATGTAGGGAGTTGGGATTGGAAATTTGTAGAAGCTTCAAGGTAACATTGTTATTGATGGGTTCAACAATTCTATGGTTCCTGAAAGTGGATCAGAAAATCTAGTGGTCTCTGGAGAAAAGATCATGTTATGGCATCAAAGGCTTGGACATATTGGAGAGAAGGGCCTTCGAGTACTTCATGGTAAAGGTATGATAGAAGGTATGTCTAATTTCTCTCTAGATTATGATTTCTATGAAAATTATGTATATGGGAAGCAGAATCGAGTGAGTTTTCCCTATGGTGGTAAGAGGGAAAAACAAATATTAGA
Organism: Pinus taeda; assembly: GCA_000404065.3. Lineage (NCBI taxonomy): Eukaryota > Viridiplantae > Streptophyta > Pinopsida > Pinales > Pinaceae > Pinus > Pinus taeda. The sequence goes on from APFE030353154.1 coordinate 18,068, forward strand.
GCTTATGCACAGTTATGTATTTAGACCTATGTCAATTCCAACACTGGGAAAGTATATGTACTATGTATCATTTATATATGAGTTCTAAAGAAATGCATGGATATATTTCCTCAGAAAGAAATTTGAAGTATTTTACTAGTTTAAAGAATTTAAGGCTCTAGTGGAAAACCAGACAGAGAAGAAGATAAAGTTGTTGAGGACAGATAACGGTGAAGAGTTTTGCAAGAAGGAATTTTAAGATTTTTGTAAGAAGTGTGGTATAGCACGCAGAAGACTAATCCACACACACCTGAGAAAAATGGAGTTACAGAAAGAATGAACAAGACGCTGATGGAAAGGGAAAGAAGCATGCTTAGTGGTGTCAGATAAGGACAGGAATTCTGGGCAGAGGTGATGGAGACTGCATGTTACCTGGTCAACGGATCACCTTCATCAGCATTGGAGGATAAGACTCCACAAGAGGTATGGTCTCTTAAGAAACCTTCTCTTTCACATCCGAGGGTATTTGGATGTGATGCATATGTACATGTTCTAAGGGAGAGAAGAACAAAGTTGGATAGTAAATCTGAAAATTACATCTTTATTGGGTATAAGGATGGTTTAAAAGGTTATAAGATTTGGAACCCAAAAACAAGGAAGGTTGTGTATATCCGAGATGTGGTGTTTAGAGAGGTGAAAGATGTTATTAAACATGAAGTCTGACAAAGGAATATAAGAAGATAGAGTTTAAGCTAAAGGAGAAATGATCAAACTCTATTGAAGAAGAGAAATCAGAACATGAAGAGCCACAAACTCCATCTGTGAGAAGATTAGTTAATGAAAGAAGGCAGCCAGAAAGGTATAGTCCTTATGATTTCTGTTCAAATTTTTCTTTATCTATTGTTGATGATGATCCCAGAACTGTGAGGGAAACAATAGATTCAAAGGATGGCAAACTCTGGAAAGACGCCATGGTTGATGAAATGGCATCTTTGCATAAAAATTAGGCTTGGGATCTGGTGGAGTTGTCAACTGGAAGGAAACCCATTGGCAGAAAATGGGTGTTCAAGAAGAAGATGAATGTAGAAGGAAAGGTGGAGAAATACCAGTAGTAGAAAATGAGAAATTAGTGACTAGGTGACTAAAAACGTTAGTCACCATAGCTTTTCCAAGTGAAATAATACCAAAAATGAGCAATCTTCTAACATAAATCACTAATTTAGTCACGGGCTAAAATATGTGACTAGATAATAAGTAATACAACTACAAATGACTAACATGAATGACTAATTTAGTCTAAAAACAAAAATACAACTACCTAACAAGTACTACAATAATATGAATTATTTTTTTATGTTAGTTATCTTAATTGTGTCAAGCAATCTAAACTTACAAGTGATAGGGGATTGAAAGGTTGTTAAAGATTGCTTGAAAGATTATCCTTCATTAAACACCTATTCATCCTCACATGGTGTATAGGTGAGCCAAATTTGCATTATTTATCTCTAATAATTTGTAATTTTAAAAATATATTTTTAAA
>APFE030353157.1:0-13706 GCA_000404065.3 Pinus taeda
CCAATTGGACAGTTTGCCAAGAAAAACTTCTTCCAAAACAATGAACATCATGTAGAAGAAAAAAATGGCATTAGAAGGACAAGCATACCTTACCCTTGGGATGAGGTTAGTTACCAGATTATCAAATATATTTCTTGTGAAGGGAGGTATAACATAGTTTATGGCTACCATTTCAGACTTCTCCATGAGCTGAGATATGGCATGGACAATCCAACACCCCAGAAACTCAGCATCCCCTATTTTCTCCTGTAGTCCCTCATAGACTCCAGCATTAAGTTGAAGGCAGGAGGTCCATATGATTTGGCTCACTATGGGTTATTGAAAATGTTAGTATAAGAAGCCCTCCATACCTTCACAATCCCCATAGCATGGGAAATCTTCTGAAACATGACAACAAAAGATGATGTAAAGGCCCTCACATATGATCTCAGTCCTTCTGACAGTGAGGGGGAAGAGCAACAAGGGGGAGAAGTGGAGGAAACTGAGGAACAAACAGAGGAGGAAGACACCAAAACAGAGAAGGAGGAAACCAAGATAGAGGAGGAAGAAACCAAACCAAAGGAGGAAGAAACCAAAACAAAACAAAAGGAGACAAAACCAACAGAGGCAGAGAAGAAGACAAAAGGAGAGGAAAAGGGGGCAGAAAAGGCAAAAGTGTCTACTGAGACCCTAGAAAGGGAGGCAACAACTTCTCTCGCTGCCCTCATCAACCCCGATTAAACCCAAACAAAAGAGGAAAAGGCAGACCTCAATGAATTTCAGGGCTTAGAAGAGCACAAGGATGAAAAAAGGGAAGCCCTACCATTCTTCTAAAGTGCCCATTGTAATTAAAGATTCACCCACTGTCAAAGGGGAAGAATCTCCCTCTAAAACCCCTATCACATATGAAAGAGGGACTCCTAGATCTTCCACCTAGAAGGAAAGTGTGAAACTATAGGACTCAAAAATGGTTCTACAGGAGGCACAAACTATTCTACAGGAGATCCTTTCAAGACCACATGAGATTGAAAAACTTGAAGAAAGACTAGAAGGATAGTCACAAGGGAAGGAGGAAGCAACAAAGACTCAAGAACCTGATCTCCAGCCTAGTTTGGGCTCTTACTATAAACTTCTTGAGGCGGGGGGGGAATCATTCCACAGAAATTTGCAATCCCACATTTCTTTGAGTTGGAGAAACAGAGAATAAGGAGCCATAGGTGGATGAAAATCACCAAATCCAAGGGAGTAGAGGATATTGGCCACATGGAGAACAAGCTTATGGAAATGGGAAATGAGTTAAGTGTTGTAAGACATAGAGAGGAAATCACAAGAACACACTTGGAAATAGAAAATGCATTACTTATAAGACAACTGCAAGAGAGGGAGACACAACTAACATGCATGTTCAACTGGTCTATGGAGGCACTACAGTGCAGAACACCAGCAAAATAATATGGATTATACCTCAAGGACAAATGGCTATAGTTTCAGATCAACACTTTGGCACAGAAGGCACAATGCCTTTCCAAGATTATAGACAATTTATGGACCTATGTGACCAAAGTTTAGCATAAGATAAGGAAAAAATAGTAGATTTCTATTTGCATAACATGAACTCACCAATATGAATGTGTGGGACCCCAATGCTAGGTTAGGGGACCTACAACTAATGGCCATGGCATCATGGATGAATCATGAGGAAATAAGGGTAGTAGAGATAAGAAAGTTGATGTTAAAGGAGCAGAATGAGTCCTTGATGATTAGAGTTGAGCAATCATACCCCATGGCTCTCATTAGCACACACCAGATGCTTGCAAATAATCCCCAAATTGCCCCTAAGTATATCAATGATCAAGCTCATGCCATTGCACATTTCGAGGACATGGAAAGGTTGCTTGGGGAAGACTGTAGTCATGCCTGTGTGAGGAGGTGGAACTCCCTACCACATAGTCTATAGATGAGGGAGTATGACTCCCCAACAAGGATGAAAGAAGCATTAAGGAGAGTGCCACTGTACAAGCACTCTATGCAAAATTTGAAGGTCAATTGGATTGGCCTCAAATTGAGTCCCCTACTACTGCTAGACCGGCTAGAAGGTAGAAAAGAGGAAGAAGAAAAACAATAGTGGGAAGAGGTGGAAGGCAGGATTCCATGACAAAGAATAGGACCTCACATCAGAAGCATGGGATGTTAGGTGGGTCATCAGGGCCATCAAAGATGAGGAGATGGATTGAGTTTCTTAGACGATGAGCCTCATAAATGGGTAATTATATGGGCTCATTTTACCTCCTAACATAGTTTAATCAACCATTATCATTAGCTTATTACATGTTTTTTTATTATATTTATGCTTATGGAGTGAGTTGGTTGGTCATTATTCCATGGAGTCTAATATGTGTTTAATGCAGATTTTTGTTTAATTTTGGAGATAAAGTCAAAGATAATGGACAATTGGCAGCAATAATTTGAAGTACAAAAGGGAGAGGATTTATAGGAGGGTATCCCCCTCATTTTTGACTCCCCACTTCGAATTATCCATCATGAAGCTCAGAGCACAAACAACCACATCAATGCACTAAAGAGGAAATTAAGCAAGTGGAGTATAACTTCTGTTTCTCTCAAGTTTTGGGAGCCAAGCCTCCCTGATTTTAAGGAAGTCATTGGGAGCTTCTGTTGTATAAGTAGAGAGGACTAGGGCCTCATTAGGAAGTTAGTCAAATTTTTGAATTTTTGTTGTAGCTTTGCTTTGCTCAATTTTGAGCTCACTTTTGTTGATAGTTTCATGTAATCCTATTATTATTTTGATAGTAAAGATGAAGTAGTTTTTGAACTAGCACTCAGTTACCTCATAGTGATGAAGCTCTTGGGTTAGGGCCCAATCCAAGTAGCCAAGCTCCTCTTGTTTTTATTTATATGCTTTGTTTCAGTTTATGGATTAGTTGTTATATGAATTTCTTTCTTCAATAGGTTGTTTTTGGTAATTTAGAAGGTTGTTTCCATTTGATTTTTCTATAGCAGGTTGAATAGTGATAGAAAGAAGATGCAAAAAGGCCATCAACAGAACCTTGGCCTCCTTTCCTCCCTTTGGGACCATGAATTGGGGCCAAGACCCTCTTGCTGCCACAAAAAACATAGATTTGCCTTCTCCATAGGATTTCTAGTGTTGCAGTTTGTTAGAAGGTCAATGCTTTGCTTTAGATCTCTTTCACCATACTAATTTTTGTCTTGCAATAAGTTTCCTTCCATGATTTCTCTCATCATAGCATTTCTCATCATTTACTTTTGTAGATCAGAGTTTAGATTAGCTTGACGCAAAATTTTGTTTTTGTTTTTTTTTTTTATGTACTTAGTTTCCTTGCTTTCTTAATCTCATATTTTTTTTTTCAATTATCTAGCATTGAATCTATTCTCAAAACAAGTTAGCCAATCATCCATCATAATCTCTCTTTGATCCATGCCTCATAGGTTTCCCATAGTTCATCTCAAATCTGCCCTAGTTTTCTACACTTTTCCATAGACTTTTCCCTCTTTCCTTGAACAAATCTAACCATATTTATCTCTCCTAATCACTCTTGATGGACCCTATACCTCTTAACACATCATCCTAGCCTTCAGATACCCTTTCCACCCACTTTCCTACCTTCAAAACCTCCAAAACGACTCTTGTCATCCTCTTGTAGACCTCCTGTAGATCCTCTGTAGCCTCCTATAGATTTTCCTGTAGGCTTCTTTTTGAAGTCTAATTGCTGGAAATGCCTCCAGAAGGCCACCTGAGCCCTCCTAGGACCCATCCACACCATCATACACCTCAGAAAATCCCAAAGTCACCCTCCATTGCCACCTAATCGCTGTCACATTCACAATCAAATAAATTACATGCATAACAATTTCACATAAAAATACATAAAAATCCAAAAAGATTTTTTTTGCCCATTTCCTTCTGGAAATCTTGAGTAGATGTTGTTTACTTCCTAAGTAGGTAATGGTATTCATTTCATGGTTTTTCATCTCTTTTTCTGCAAAAGTAGGATTGTTGGTTAAGTAGGGTTTGCTAGGTTTACTTTACATTTCAATATTTTTTTCCTTTCTGCAAGTAGAGTAGTCTTTGTAGAGTAAGATTTCCTTTCTTTCATTACATATAGAGCTTCTTCTAGAATCCATAGAAGTTGGACTGAGCTCCTAGTGATCTTGTGCCAGCTGACCAAGTGATAGTCTGCAGTAAGCACTAGTACTTGTGCATACAACACCGTTGCTTTCAAGTTTGTTACGAACTACCGAGCTGATAAAAGTAAAGTAGGAAGCCCAGGAGTTGTAGCATTATTGCTGCAATACTAGTGCTCACAAAGTTTCATTCACCATAAATTTAATGATCCATAAAATTCCATGGATATTCCATTGGATTGTTCATCATAACATATCTGATAATATTATATTAAAATTTTGAGATTCTACACCATTATAGTTTTATTAAACTTTAAGTTATATAGATTTAACTATAATTAATTAGTGCATGCATGCGAATGGAAATTATGCAGAAAAGTAGATAACGACAAAGTAAACACACACACACACACACACACAAGACAAGATATTCTCTCTCGGAAACCATATCTGGAAAAAACCCAACTGGAAAGTGAGGTTGCTTCAATCTCTTTCTCTTTCTAGAAATATGGTTCCATGTACAAAAAATTAATGTATGTGGCTTGTGGGATGTTATAATAGACATACCCTTTCTGTGTGCTCTGCCTCCTATCTCTCCTGGCTATCTTTTCTAAACTATGAAACAAAATTATCTCGAAAACCTGAGGCAACCTTGAAGATTTCACTAGTACAAAATGGCTAATTAGTTATTTTAAAAACAATTAAAATTTGCATATAAATGACCGTTTTTCAGTCGGTGACCAATAGTAGCTAATTTATAGTATCTTATAACACGACCAACTTTTAGTCATTTTTAACCTAGTCATTAATTGCTCGTCTCAATTTTATCATCTAGTATTATATTTAGTCATAAATTTGATCATTAATTTAGTCATTAATTTCCACAATTAATGCCCAAATATACAACAAAATATATTAGTATATGATCACCCTAGAAAACCAATTAATAACCAAAGAAATATGACCAAAATTTTAGTCATGTTATAAGATACTGTAAATTAGCTACTAATAGTCATATATATACAAAATTTAGTCATCACTTGAAACCAATTAATGACCAAAGATGTATGTATAAATTTTGGTCGTGTTATAAGATATTGTGAATTAGCTACTAATACTCATATATATGCTAAATTTAGTCATGACTTGAAACCAATTAATGACCAAAGAAATATGACTAAATTTTAGTCATGTTTTAAGATACTGTAAATTAGCTACTAATAGTCATATATATGCAAAATTTAGTCCTCATTTGTAATCACAAATTTATCATTTGTAGTAGTCATTTATTTTTTTTGGTAGTTTCATATTAAATATATAAACAACTAACTTAGTATTTTATATTCATTTCATTTACTTTCATTAACAATCATTATAAACGACTGATTTAGTCGTATATTCATTTTGTTTGTATTTATCATTAATCAATATAAACTATTAATTTAGTAGTTTTAGATTGATTTTATGTGTTCATTATTAATCAACATAAATTAATTAATATGGCTCTGTCACTAAATTAAAAAAATGTCATACAATGTCATACAAAGTTACATATGCTAATTACAATACTAAACAATATCAAGTGCAACTATAAATAATTTCAACCACAAAAATTATATTATATGAAATGTCAAGTATTACAATATGAGTTTCCAACTTAATATTGGTTGGACTACGATTTACATATAAAATATTGTTTCATTTCCTCAAAACATTATCATTGTGTTTCCAAGGCATTGGAGGTGAATTCACCAACTCTGAAGTCTTGACCAACATCTCTATGTGTGTCTTATGCAAGATATTGGCTCTAAGGGCATCACTAGATCAATTCTCTTCTCTCTCTCTTTCCATTTTTCACTCTAGTGTTATCATTCTCATCTTTCTTCAATTCCTGCTTCTTTCCATCATTATTGAGTTCCTTTTCCGAAAACAAAATAAGATACAATGTAAAGTATAAGAGATTAAAGATGATAAAAATTTATGAAACCAGCTCACAAAAAGATAGAAAAGATAGATAAATGCCTTAGTAATAAGCTTCTTCGAGGGGGAAACCTCCTTTTACAAAAATGAATAATTCTTTGATGATTCAAATGAAAAAACCTCCTTTCTATATATAGGTGTCTAAGGGGTCACAATATAACCAAAGCCGACCTAAAAATAATAATATAAAGGCACAAAAATAATAATAGTGTGATTCTATGGAGCACAATAATAACAATATGGGAACAATAGGGGCACAACAATAACAATAAGGGATACAACAACAATAGTAATGGGGGAATCACTAGTATTATAGCGACCTACCATGCCCATCTCCTTCAAAAAAGTGTTTTCCTCAATTCTTGAGTAGTTTTGGATGCTTATGTATAAAATTCTCATCCTCCCATGTGGAATCTTCAACAAGGAAGATCTTCCGCTTGATGAGATACTCTAAAATTGATCGATTTCGTAGCTATCAAGTTGTTGTTTCCTTGATTGCTTCAGGTTCCAATATGATTTTTCCTTCCTCATCAATTTTTGGCAATATTGTTTGAACTGGAAGCTTGTCACCTATAACCTTCTTTAAGCATGAAACATGGAAAATTGGCTGCACTCGGGAAGATGCAGGAAGCTCCAATTTGTATGCCATAGTACCTATCTTTTGCAACACCTTGTATGGACCATAATACTTTGGTGATAATTTATTATACTTCTTATCTTTCTTGAGGGAAATTTGTTTATATGGTTGTAACCATAGAAAATACCCCATCACGTACATAAAAACTTCTTTCACTGTGATGTTGATCTGCCTACTATTTCATTCTATTTTGTGCCAAGGTGAGGTTATCCTTAAAGAGTTGGAGAACTTGTTGTTGGTGCTCAATGTGATCTTCCATTGCTTGAACCTTAGAATTTTCTCTTAAATATGATGTGATGGATGGTGGATGATATCCATAAAGTGCCATAAATGGGGTCATTTTTGTTGTAGTATGGAAGGAAGTGTTATACCACCATCCAGCCAGAGGCAACCATTTTGCACATTGTGTCTGTTTATCAGATACAAATAAAACGAAGATATCCTTCCAAACATTTGTTTACTATCTCAGTTTTCCCATCAGATTGAGAATGATAAGATGAGCTACGAGCTAACTGAGTACCAAGACAAGAAAATAATTATGTCCAAAAATTTCCAGTGAAAATGGGATCTCTGTCGCTTAGAATAATCTTTGGGTTTCCATGTAGCTTTTAAATTGTTTACATAAATGCAGTAGAAACTATACTCGTTTTAAATGGATGAGATAATGCACAAAAGTGTGCATACTTGGTAAGTCTATCATCTACCACAATAATAACACTATTTCCTTTGGACTTGGGTAAACCTATGATAAAATCCCTTGAAACCTCCTCCCAATGTTGGCTTGGAATGGCTAAAGGTTGTAATAGTCCTGGGGTCTTAATTGTTTCAACTTTATTTTGTTAAAAAACCAAACATTCTGCCAAAAAATTTTGAATATCATATTTAAGCCCATCCCAAAAAAAATCCTTCTTAACCCTGTGGTAGGTTATTAGAAATCCTGAGTGACCTCCTAAGGGAGAGGTGTGCATTTTAGTAATAATATTTTTGTTTGAGTTGTGAATTATTACATAGGTATAACCGATCCTTGTACGATAATGAATCATTTTTCCATCTAAATGTATTAGATGTATTGGGACCTTATTGTATCTTTTGAACGAGTGCCCACACTTCCTCGTCATTCTTCCATTCATCCCTTTCTTCATTTATTCAATCTGGTTGGATAATAGAAATAGAACAAAGAAATGCTTCCACATCCTCATCCTTTCTTGAGAGTGCATCTGCCACAACAATTTGCTTCCCTTTCTTCTAGAAGATTTCAAAGTCACAACCCAACATCTTTGTGACCCATTTTTGCTGCTCTTCTAAAGATAATCTTTGTTCTAAAAAGTATTTAAGACAATCATTTCTTACCTTGAAGTGTCTTCCCATTAGGTAGGGTCACCATTTCTTAAGTGTATGTAGTATTGCCAACATTTCCTTCTCATAAATAGCTTTGTGAAAATACTTTCCTTTGATTGGATGACTTTAGAAAGCAATGGGTCTTTCTTCTTGCATTAAGACAACACCAATTCCATTCCTTGAGGCATCACATTACACAATAAAGGTTTTTGTGAAGTCCGGTGTAGCTAAGACTAGTGCTTGGCACATTTCCTTTTTAAGATATTCAAAGGCCTTCGTTTCTTTTGGAGTCCATGAAAATGCATCTTTATTCAATAATGTTGTTAGAGGTGCTGCTATTATCCCATAATTCTTAACAAAATTGCGATAATACCTTGTCAACCCGAGAAATCCTTGTAGATGCTTTATGGATGTGGGGATTTTCCATTCCTTAATGGTTTTAATTTTTTCTGGGTCTACCTAACACCTTCATGAGATACATTATGACCCAGATATTCCACCTCTTGTACTCCAAAGAAACATTTGGAGACTTTTGCATATAATTGTTTCTCCTCTAATAGTTTGAGCAGCATATCAACATGTTGGACATGATCCTTCCAAGACTTGTTGTAGATTAGTATATCACTAAAAAATACTAACACAAATTTTCTAAGGAATGGTTTGAAAATGGAATTCACCAAACCTTGAAATGTATAAGGTGCATTAGTAAGGCCAAAAGGCATGACCAAAAATTCATAATGACCCTCGTCATTCTAAATGTTGTTTTTGGAATTTCTTCAATCTTCATTATGATTTGATGATATCTTGAATGAAGATCGAACTTGGTGAAGTAAATTGATCCAAGCAATTGATCCAATAATTCATCGCTGATAGGAATAGGAAATTTATCTTTAATAATTAGCTTGTTGATCTCCCTTTAATCTAGACACATACACCATGATCCATCCTTGTGAACCAATGCTACTGGAGCAGAGAAAGAACTTTGACTTGGTTGAATCATACCAGCCTCTAACATTTCTGCAACCATATGTTCAATTTAACTTTTTTGGACATAGGGATATCTGTAAGGCCTGATGTTTGGAGGAACACTTCCTGGAATCAAATTAATAGCATGATCATGATCAGAAATAGGTGGGAGGCTTTGGGAGTCTCAAATCCTTGAATGCTAGTTCCAAACTTTTTGAGTATGGGAGAAATGGATGATTTCAGTGGGACCTCTAGTGAAATTAATTGTGCTTATGCCAGTTGTTATTTCTTTAGAAGTTTGTCATTCTTTGTTAGAGTGATTACTTTCTGGTTTCCTTGCGATACCCTTCAATTCAACTTCCTTTCCTTTTGAAGAGAATTTCATGAAAAGTTCTTGAATATTAAAATCTATTGTACCCAATGATTGTAGCCATGGGACTTCTAGTACAACATTAGCACCACCTACTTGAATGGAAAGGCCCATTGGGCTATTCAATACATATTCTCCCTGGATAGCTTTGATATTATGGCACTTTCCTGAGCAAAATTTATGGTTCCTCCACTTGCCAACCATCACATGACCAATCTGGTGCTTCAATATAGAAAGCAATTCAATTCCTTTTGCTATCTTACAATGAATAAAATCATGGGTACTTCTCGAATCAATCAACACTATTACCTTTTTCTTCTTGATATGTTGTTCTATCTAGATAGTTTGAGGAGTGGTAATTCCAGCCAATGCATTACAAGATATGGTCATATTAATTTCTTCTTTTTCTATGGTTTTTTCCTAGTGTATATCCTATTCTTTTGATGTTTCTTATTTATTTTCTTCCTCCTCTTCATAATCTATGCAAAATGATTTATTCTCAGCACACTCGTGACCTTTAGTGTATTTGCTATCACAACTCTAACAAATCCCTTTTTCTCTTTTTTCTTCCAATTGTTGTGGTGTTGGCCTTGTAGGTTGTGGAAGTCTAGGAGAAACAACACTTCCATCTTTATAGTTGTGAGGAGTAGACTTCCTTATTGTCATAATTTTGCTTTACACCTCCTAGTACAACATCAGCACCACCCATTTGAATGGAAAGGATTGGCCTATTCAATACATATTCTCCAATGGATAGCTTGATATTATGGTACTTTCCTGAAAAATTTATGGTTCCTCCACTTGCAACCATCACTTGACACTCTAGTTCTAGATATAGGAAGCAATTCAATTCCATGCATATCTTACAATGAATAAAATTATGGGTACTTCCCGAATCAATCAACACTATTACCTTTTTCTTCTTGATATGTTGTTCTATCTTGATACTTTGAGGAGTGGTAATTCTAGCCAATGCATTAAAAGATATGGTCGGATTCATTTCTTCTTCTTCTAGGGTTGGTTCCTGGTGTTTATCCTCTTCTTTTGATGTTTCTTGTTCCTTTTCTTCCTCTTCTTCACAATCTATGTAAAATAATTTCTTATCGGAACACTTATGATCTTTAGTGTATTTTCTATCACAATTATAACAAATCCCTTTTCCTCTTTTTTCTTCCAATTGTTGTGGTGTCAACCTTGTAGGGTGTGGAAGGCTAGGAGAAACAACACTTCCATGTTTATAATTGTGATGGGTAGACTTCCTTGTTGCCATAATTTTTCTTTCCACTTTTCTTGCCAACCTGAGTTCCTTCTCTAACGAATCAGGTTCCCAAAGATGAACCTCATGTTGAATGTTATCCTTTAAAGTCCCTATGGGTACATCAATCCTCTGCTTCTCTGGAATATCATTTTCCCTTATATTCAATTTTTGAAAGTCCTAAATGTGCTCTGCCATTGAACACTTTTGTTTGATATTCATCAATGGGCTAATTTGCTATCATTTCATCTGTAAATATAGTCTAAGTTACAATTTGTTTACAAGAGCAAATCCATCAATACCATACAAACTGATTAGGTTCCAAATATAAAGTTGCAATGCGTACCTTTTGTGTGTTTTTCACGTTATGGAGATCAAAAAATCACTCCATCTATAGTATCCATGTTTCGGGATCCTTGCCATCAAACTTCCTCATATCGATCTTTTGAACATGGTGGTTCTTCAACCCAACTTTAATGTCTATGAAATCATTATTAACATTTATTTTGTTCTCACCATGAGTTTCCTTTACTACCTTTTCACCATTAGTAAGCATTTCTTGTAGAAACTTTGTCAAATTTGTCTACAAATTTGTCTTCAAATCTTCCATTCCTTTCTTTAAATCTTCCATCTTACCTTCCATGACATCCATCATAGCTTCCACGCCGTCCATCTTAGCTTCTACACCTTTCTTTAAACCATCCATCTTAGCTTCTGCAACATACATCTTAGCTTCTACGTCTTTCTTTAAATCATTCATCTTAGCTTCTATTACTTTTTACGTGAGTGAAATTTGTTGCACTTGGTCTCGTAGCTTTGATATATTATGTTGCATTTCTTCCTCTTCTTCAGAAATCATGTTAGAGCTTTTAGGTTGCTTACTAGGTGTTCCCATTTTCTTTCTTCGAGGCATCAATTACCGATAATAATGCTTCACTATGCCCTTTGAATTGCTTCAAACTAATTTTTCAAATGAAGCTTATGCAAACGTTTAAAAAAACTACACACATTTTTTCACTTTGTAGGAACTCGATATTGAATCTGATGTATCTCTCTAATTGTGGATCTCCAAGGTCAGGAATTTCTTCCTACTGTAACCCTCTGAGTAATATTTCTAACTCCACAATTCTGATCAACGTTGGATTATCGAATGAAGAGTTATGCAAAGTCTCCCACAATGAGCTAAGTATAGACTGGTTCAGTAGAGAAAACTTGTATGACGTGCCGCTGGTCACTTTTTCAACCTTAGGTTCTTAAAATGATATCCAAAAAGGCTAGAGTCCATCCTCTTTCTGTAACTTCTTACTAAAATTCAATCTGATGCTGAGAGCAAAAGTTATGATTGTTTTCCCATGGTCACCTATTTGGAATAATTCAGGGGTCTTTTAAAACCTAAACTTCCTCAGATTATATCTCCAATAATATAGCATGATAAGATCTGAAATTTGGGCCCAAGGTTTAGCGAACTTTTCTCTCAAATGGGGTTTTTTTAGCTTCTAAAATGTCACAGAAAAAATTTATAGCGAACATTCCATGGTGACCTGTTTGGAGTAGAAAAACCCCTGAATCTAAAGCTCTGATACCAAATGTTATGAAACCACCTCACAAAAAGATAGAAAAGATAGATGAACACCTTAGAAATAAGCCTATTCAGGGGGAAACCTCCTTTACATTATACAAATGAACAATTATTCGATGATTCAAATGAAAAAACCTCATTTTTATAGATAAGAGTCTAAGGGGTTACAATATAACCAAAGCTGTCCTAACAATAATAATAGAAAGGCACAGAAATGATAATAGTGGGATTTTCTAGGTCAAATAATAACAATATGGGGACAATAGGGGCACAACAATAACAATAATGGATACAACGACAATAGTTATGGGGGAATCACTAGTATTATAGGGACCTAACATGAATGCTAGAACATAAAATAAAGTAGACTATAAAGGATTTATACGACATATACCTCAACATAAGCAATGTTAAAGCCATTTTTCCCATGAAAGTAAGAAACTTGAAGAAGTTTTCTTCATTTGGGCGATAATGGCCACTATGTGGCCAAATGACATGTATAAACATAGAAATTAAAATGACATCATAGAAAAGAACACCTTAGTAACTTAGTATTAAACTTTTATGGAAAGCTTAGCCACAATCATGTCAACTAAGTTACTTGCTAAAAAGCTCAAGATATAGATAACTTGTGAAAAAAAATAATCTGAGGTGTGATGTCTAATCCTTGTAATTTTATACACAGCAATATTTATTCTGTAACGCTTGAATTTGGTCAAGTATATAAATATCCTATGCTCAAATAAAAACATGAAATTAAACTTTTCTAATAGTCATGAAAACAAATTCACACAAAACAACTAAAAGGATTTCAATCAATTAAGTGTAATATTAATTTCACCTTCACTCTTTGGTTGTTGTTTAAATGGACATGATACCAAGTAATTTCAATTTCATAGTTAAAAGAAAAATCAAAATCAAAATAAACATTCAAAATACAATCAAACATTCAAGAGAGAATATCATGGAATGGACATTGCAATTATAAAAAAAATCTTTACCTGTCCACTGGTGTTTTGTCTACCATTCCTAAAACATTTTTGTCAGGCCAGGAGTAACTCCAGAAAAACTGATTCGCTTATTCCATTAGGTAGCTATCTGTTATATACATGAATGTGATCATTCATTTCATCTTCTTGATGACTGTTCACATTCAAATTCTCCCAATCGCTGAAGATTAGGTGTCAACATTCCCCCCCTTAATCTGAAGGGATGTTGGTGAGTCCAAGCATCATTCTGAATCTTTCAAGCTTTTCTCTTCCAAACGCTTTGGTGAAGATGTCTGCAATTTGCTCATTTGCGGAACAATGACGGAGATAGATTGTTTTGGTCTCAACATGATGCCGGATCAGATGATATTTAGTATTGATGTGCTTTGTACGATCATGGAACTTTGGTTTCTTGGCCAACTTTATTGCAGAGGTGTTGTCAATCATGAGTG
>APFE030353159.1:5242-33207 GCA_000404065.3 Pinus taeda
TGGTTGCAGAGATTGTGTTCAAGTATGGGGTTAGTACAGGGAGCTATAAGGATAGATTGTGACAGCCAAAGTGCAATTTTCTTGGCAAATAACCCTGCTTATCATTCAAAGACAAAGCACATTGATGTTTAGTATCACTTTATGAGGGATATGATAGAAGAAAAAAAGGTGTTGTTGGTAAATCTGGACACTTTGAAGAATACTGCAAATGCATTGACAAAATTTGTGAGCTCTGAGAAGTTCTCCTGGTGTAGAGAAACAATGGGTGTTTCAGGGTTGGAAAAATGACTAAGCTCTCCTGTGGCCCCCTGCGGAAAGAAAACAACAAGTGGGAGAGTGTTGGGTTGTGTTATATTCTTTCCACGACTAACCTACATAGTGAACTAGGGGGTTAGAGGGGGGCGGAGCCCCCCCTTCATTGTGTCGATTGTGCAGCGGGGGGGTCACATGGGGGGCGGCAGCCCCCCCTATCTAGGGGGTTTGAGGGGGGTGGGTAGCCCCCCTCTACGGGGTCCGAGGCAGTGCCCCAGGAAAAAAAAAATTGGACCCTATATTAGGTTGGGCGAATCTACCTATGGTTTTTGGTCCATAGTTTTGGACGCGATGGTTTTTGGTCCATGGTATTGGATGCTTCGGCATGTATAAATATGTATTGTAACATTGAAAGGAATATAATGAAAAATCAAGCTGGTAGTCCCGATTTTGGGATCTAGGGGAAAATATCTTTGTATATGTGTTTTATGTGTTATGCTCTCACATTGTTTATTTTCTATGTTTTAGAATTTGTATGCAGGTTATTTCTGTATGGGCTTAAAACCTACACACCCGCCATGGTTCTCTACTTCATTTTCAAACTTTCGAATCAATTTTTTCAATTTTGTCATTAAAAACATAAACCCCTAAATCCAAACCCTTGTACGTCAATATCTCAAATAAATGTAAGGCAATTGTAGCCAAATGGGATGCATCATTACTAATAGGTGTCCTTAACACACATGTGTATGCTCTTTCTAGCTACACTAAGGTTTCAAGTATATACATAACTACTATATACCAAAAGTTGCATCTAACTTTTCACTATTGTAACAGGAATCTAGAGTTGCACACTTCAACTGTGAATTAGCTATTTCCCACCTCTTCAAGAGCCTCCAAGTTCTCTCCAATGATATTTTATCCATTGCAGAAGCTACAAATATATATAGAATTTCCCAACCCTTAAAAATCCCTAACCACATATGAATTTGTCTCAAAAATAACCAAAACACTCCCACCAAAGGGAAAAAAATTAGCTCCAAAAACTAGTTTCTTGGATGGTTCAAAACATCTAGATTTCGTGGAGAGTTCATCATAGTAAGAATAGTCGGTTTTCATGGAAACAGTGTTCATAGTCAGATGTCACGGGGTAAAAATGACCAGTTTTCATGTAAACATGTTCATAGTCAAGTTTTCACGAGGGTTTCATAAGAAGGTGTCAAAGACATAAACTTCATAGATAGCCAGTTGGTTTCCCATTTTCATTGAAACTAGAACCTAAGATTAATGATAGAGAACACATAAAATGAGTTTGCGTTTTCGATAATATTAGATTATTCATAGCGAGCATGATAGTCACCTAATAACATTGATTTAAAAAAAGAACAATTAAATTGATAAAAAAATATAAATAAAAACAAGTATACAATTAAGTTATGAACATTTATTTATAAATATATTTGTATATTATATATGTGTGTGTGTGTATTATAGAAATATATTTATATGTTAAATATAGATATATTAGTTTTATCTATTTATATTTTAATCCTATATTTAAATAAATTCGAACTAATTTTAACATGAAGTAAGGTTATGATTATTTATTTACTAAATGTAAATATGAAGATTTAACTCTAGATTTAAAGGAACTCACATGAAGCAATGAAGGGTAAAAATTAGATTTTATCACCAAATAAATATAAATATCAATATTTAACTATTTGAAAATTACCTTTACTAAAATTATAATGAAGCCATTAGTGCAAACACAAAATTAAACTTTACCCAAATAAATATAAATGTCAATATTTGATTTGACTATACATGCAAACCATTGGTGCAAACAATAAATTCAATATTAAAACAATTAATTTCTTATGGATAACTCCACCCCTAGTCTCTAAATTTTAGCACTGCAACTTGATTTAGAGAAGAGGGTCTCTGAATTCATCAGCAATGTTAAAATTTAGAGACAATTAAAGGGTCTTCGGAATTTTAATGTTGTAGATGGATTCAGAGGCCCCTATGTCTCTAAATTTTAACACTGCAGATGGATTTAGAGATCCCTCTAAGGAGTTCTTTGAATCCATCTACAGTGTTAAAATTTAGTAAAATGTGAGACTTCAGTATCAAAATTGCAATTTTCCATTTCCAAAGTGACACAATTAAAGATTACTAACATAAATGACTAATTCATATATTTTGTCAATTATTATCTGGTTATATATTTTAGCCTTCGGCAAAGTTAGTCATTTAAGTTAGTCACTTTTAGTTGGGTCACTTATTATCTAGTCATATATTTTATCCCTCGACTAAATTAGTCATTTAAGTTAGTCGTTTTTAGTTGGATCACTTAAAAGTGCTCAAATTTAGTAGTAATTCACTTGAAATCAGTGTGGTGACTAACATTTTTAGTCACTTAGTCACTAATTTCATCATTTTCTACTAGTATTTAATGCCTATCGTCAAGGTCGGGTCTCTTATTTGCACAATAAACTATATCATGCTTACAACAAATTTTGTATTCCTAGCTCCATAATCCACGTCCTCAGACTCCTCAGACTTAGTGTCCTTTTTTTTGTTACTCCAAATATTACAACATATGTACATTCTTTTTACAATGGAACTCATACCAAAACCTTAGCTTAAAATTTTCACACAGACAGTGAAACTCATGAACACTAATAATCAGTAAAACCCCTTTTCTATTGTCTATTCTTGTTCGCTAATCTGATGCAAAGTGAAACAAATGTCAAACAACTCTAATTGTTTACTAATTTATTTTAAGAAATAAACTTCCTATCAAATTAATAAATGTAAGTATTAGTACACAAGAAAACAACAATGTTGTCACCTATTCAAATTAAGAAAAGAAAAAAAAAGGCACAAATGCCATTGTTTTGGGAAGAGTAACAACTTTATGTTATTGAAGTAATACTTCAAATGGGCCCAATGTAAACATGACAAGGGAGTTGTTCATGATCTTTGATCGAGTCAATATTTTTTACAAACTCTTTTTGAGTTGTGAGTAATAGCTTTCGCAATTACAAGTTGGAGAGTGATTGCAATGAAAAATTACATGTAGTTTCTACTCTACAAAGAGTGAAGATGCTATACATGAAAATCTAGCTCTCACTAAATTAATTGTTAAATATACAACTAGTTTTTGTTAAATATTTTTCAATATAATACAACACACACTCAATAGGTTTACTTTTCCAAATATATATAAATGCAACATAAATATTTTTGGTTTAGACAATTTTATCCCTTACACGTTCTCCCTCTCCATAAAATTTGAACTAGTAATTTAATGGGAATTAAAACTTACACAAACCAATTAATCTACACCTCATAAATATCTATTTAGTTAACTACATATAAGCATATAAGTACACGGAAAGCTTAAAATTACACTAATTTTAATAAATTAATAAAATATGATACTTATTAAAATTATACAAAAAAATTAATTAAAAATTTTAAAGGAAAAACTTTATATAATGTTAGTTGGCCCAGGAGATAGATTAATGATGAAAAAATGTAAATATACAATATAAAAAAATTTAAATTAAAAAAAAAAAAAAATGGAAAGAGAAAATATTAAAAAAATAATAATATTAAAAAAAATACACATAAATTACAATTCACCAATAAAGAAAGACGTACTCTAATATATATAGACGAAATAGAATTTCTCACTAATATATAGACAAAATAGCTTTTCTCATGGGAATCTCGCTATATAATTTCAAGCAAAAATGTGTTTTTTTCGTACTTAAACTACAATTTTGAATGCATAAATGGATTTAACACCTTGAAAAATCTTGAGATACACGACTCTTACAAATTAAACAATTCAAATCCAAATCTTTAAAAATCTCTGAGAAATTTAGAAAGAACAACAACTTAGTACATAAATATATATTTCATTAAAAAACATATATATTAAATTAAAAAATATAGAAAAATAAATATGCATATTAAAAACTTTTGATTTTATGATTTTATGTCTTATAAAATATGATAGATGTTATATATTAAGATTTAAATTTGTTAAAATAAATATAAGTACTTAAATATAAATCCATAATTTTAAAAGATCGAAAATTAAAATAATAAATATAAATTTTTTAATTTAAATTTATTAAGATAATAAATAGTTTAGAGTTTTTAGGTTTTTGTGATTCATATCAAATTTATAGATAAGATTTTTTTGGTAAAAATCACATCGTAATTCATATGTAGGTATTTTGAACCAACCAGTGTAGTTAATCATCAAGACAAGTTGAAGAACCAAATCATGGCTACAGGTTAAATAGAGAGAGCAGATCATTCAACGGTTATATTTGACTAGGAAACGGCTATATTTGACCAGGAAACGACTATATTGGACTTGAAAACGACTATATTTGACTAGGAAAAGACTATATTTGACCAGGAAAGGGCTATATTGGACCCAAAAACTGAACTGAACCAGGGGATAGGAAAATAATTAATAAGTTATTTTAGTTATATTTATTCTATATTGGACCCGAAAACTGGACTGGACCAGCGAATAGAAAAATAATTTATAAGATATTTTAGTTATATTTATTTCCATTTATAACCGTTTAAATAAATTACTAGACTTATTTTTATTATTATTATTAAAACTATGTCAACTACGTAAAAAATTATATTATTATTAATATTAATATAATTTTAATTAAGTGGAAAATGAAGAATTAAAAAAAAAAAACTAAATCTTTACCATTAAAAATATATTTTTTAACCTTCTTAGTTAAATTTATTGATAAGTAATCGAGAAAGTTTCAAATTTTACCAAATAAATACTTTTTAACATTTTTAGTTAACTCTATTAATAAGTAAGTAAACTAGAAAGTTTCAAATTTTACCTAAATAAATATTTTTTAACACTTTTAGTGAAATTTATTAATAATTAATTGAAAAAGCTTTTAAATTTACATAAATTGTGGGATGGATTTTTATTATCTTTTATTATTAAATGGATTTTTAATAATAACTTCATTTTTCCAATATAATTAAATATCAATTTAATAATTTAATAATACTAATAAATTTTAATGTAATTTTTTTTTTAATTTAATTTACACTTTTAAAATGAATATTCGCTTTTTTTATTAAATTGTTTGAATGTTAATTTACACTTAAATTTTCATTGCCCTTAGGATCTCTGATGAAAAAAGCTTTGACAATGAGAAAACACATCTCCTTAATATTTTTGTTGAGAACGGTTATAGCAGATACCTGAGTGAGAAGCCTTTTCTCAAAGCTGCCAAAAATTCGGTAGTTAAAAAAGAACCTAAAGATCGAGTCCCACGGGTCAATCTACCCTTTGTTCAAGGAACCACTGATAAGGTTGCAAGGATTCTTAGGAAGCATAGTGTTCCCACAACCTTTAGACCCCTTAACACCATTCGTAATTCCCTCCGATCGGTAAAAGATCCTATCGACCCTAAGGACATGAAGGAGGGTCTATATTATTCCTTGTTCCTGTGGAACCCCCTATATTGGTGAGACGGGGCACTCCATTAATCAAAGAATTAGTCTGCACGCAGCTGATCTTAAACACAGGAGAACCAAGTCTTTCGCACTCGCCGACCATGCGGAGAAGACCAAACATCATGTCTGTATTGAGGAAGCCAATGTTATTGCTAGAATCTCACAGTTCCATCACCGAAAATTTAAGGAAGCCATTGAGATTGAAAGGAGACCAAGCAATCTCAATAGAGAGGATGGTTGGAAGATCAATAGTTGTTGGGTCCCCGCCCTCGCCTCATAGTCGTTTCCTCCCCTACCTCCCCTCCCTCTTTTTATAGCTTGTTCCTAGAGTTTTTTCCCCTTGATTTCCTGTAACCTTCTTTCTTTCGCCATAATTCGTGGGTCCTTCTTGGGATCTTCCTTGTTCTCTCATTATCCTTCCTTTCTTAAATAGTTAGATTATATAATATAAAATATTTAAAAAGCATATATAAGCTATTAATACACGAATTTATTATAGAATTTATATTAATTTGTTACCCTTACCTTTAATTCAATAGATCCTTACTACTCCTGAGTAATAGTAAAATTGATTATATTAGATTAATTTCTATGGAAACCCTAAAAATTCATAGTAAGAATAAGTCCTTTATCATATCCTATACTACCTTAATAGAAGATGTATATCTTTATGGATATGCCCCTTTTAATGGATAATCTAAAGAGAACTAGGCTACATAACATAATGATCATTATATTTAGTTTAGTTCTTACATTTAAAAATATTATCCGTAATTCTATTAAATTTATATTATATTTAACATATTTTTAATTTATGCTAAATATTAATATTTCCCTTTTCTGATAGGTTCTTAGTATTTATAATAATGAATTAAAATTTATTTTAATCCTGAGTTAAGACTAGTACTATAACATTATTATAATAATATATTACTAATTATTATTTATTATCACTATTATTTATTACCATTTTATTATTTCTAGCAATTTTAATATATTATTTCTAAAAAAAATTAATATTATTAACTCAAACATTGGTAAATATTAAAATAATATTTTGGCATTATAAAATTATATAATAAAAACTGATTAGTCATTTCTAGTCTTTTTTTGGTCAACCTTAGCCGTTTTATAGCCATTTTTTCAATATAGCCGATTTTAGTCAAACCTAGCCGTTGGAGGATCTACTAGCCCTATTTAATATGCAGCCTTGATCTGGTTCTTCAACTTGCCCTGACGATGAGCCACACTCGTTGGTTCAAAACGCGTCAACAAATGTTCTATCATGTGATTTACGCCGAAAAGACTTTTCTCATAAAATTATGTGTGTTAAACAATAATTTAGATTTTAAACAATATTATATAAAAATATACTCAAACGTATATTATATTCTTTTAATTCTTTCAAACGTTTACAAATTTAATAATCATAAAATATTATTATTACCTTTCTTTCACCTTCTCAATTCTACCACATTATTTAAAAATGTCTTCTTAATCATGCATTGAATTAAAGAATTAAACAAGATTAATATAAATTAAATAGAGTTCTAGTCTTTTCAAGCTTAAGACAAATGTCAATTTATAGAATTCTAAACAAGAATTAAGAATGATTAACAAAAACGAATGCAATGTAGATATCTATTTAATAATACTATATAGCCAATTATATAATGATGATGATAATTGTTATTATTATTATAATTGCCCACCAAGACCCATGTATACTATGGAACCTTCAAAGGTAAGAAATAACTCATATTTTTTTTACGTTTTGTTTTTATGCTCAAAAAGCATTATGAGAGTGTTCCAAGATTACCATAATTTTTCCAATTTAAAGGTGAAGAAGGTTGGCACTGTGACAAATATTTTGAATATGACCTAATTGAATGAGAGGCACAACAAAAATGGAACAAATAGTGAATCAATGAGAGGAATTCAAAGAATATATTTCTCTTGTTACAATCACACATGTCTATTTTGCAGATATTTCAATTGGTTATAAAATCTAAGTACTCTTTATTCATGAGGAGGCGACTAAGTGATTATGTGAACCATCATCCAATAATGATGCATAGTAACTTGTCATTATTACATAAGGAAGACATATAATTTAACATCCCCTCTTAAGACTTCACTATTGAAAATGAAACTTACACACAATGACACAATAGAAAACGAACCCTGCCATTCTTCAAAGGCTTTAGTTTTGAAAGCAATGCTTGTTTTCGCAAGAATCCTTCACGATGTTCATTTTTTGGCTTGGTGTATTAGAAACATTGAAGGAAGTCCTTTCTTGGGCTAGATGTTGATGTTTCTTGTCACAATTTGGTGTTTGGATTAGTGTGCATTTTATCACAATGAAATAGTATTCCTAGTGGACAGGTTCCCTTAGCCCTCGATGGGTAAGTGTTTTAGTTTATAGTTGTGCATCTATTTATAAGTCAGTTTATTGTTCCTTTAAACTCTGATAAACTTGGGGTGAGCAGTTCATTGGTATTTCAGTATTCTTTCTTCACTATAATATTATTTCTCACTTTGGGGAAATCATTGAAGAGCCGTATTATAGTAATCTTTCTTCTCATTTCGCGTCTATCAACCGTGCTTCATACTTTTATTTTTAAATTACTTGGATTACAGATTGTTATTGCTTCTCTATTTTATTATTCATTGTTTCAGATGTAGGTTTCTTTCATGGAAACCTTATATCAATTTGCAGCCCTGGGGATGTCCAGAGAGAAATATGAGAAGCACCAAGGAGTGGCATTAGTTATAGGGGTAACATGAATTGTAGGAAATTGCTTGGCATAAATATTTCCTTTGTCTGATAATCCTATTCGACCTTGGAAAGTTTGTGGAGTTTCTAGGAGGGCTAAGCCAAATTAGTCTTTAGATAGTCTAGTGGAAAATGTTCAATGTGATGTTTTATATAGAGAACAAACTTTACAAAATATCTCACTATTGGATGTCACCCATCTCTTTTGGGTTGTTTGGGTTAACAGACTTCGTTGTCTGACACACATATTTTGCTTCTCTCCTTGGAGTTTGATGAATGTTTTAGGCACACTGTGTATTTATGCTACCATTTACAAGCATGAGGGGTTGTCTTTCACGTACCAATGGGACAATATTTCATGGGAACAATTTATAGATGCATCTAACGTAGAATTGATTGCAAAACAAGAAATTTGGGCTGTCGTAGATCCTTATGCAAAGAATCAGGATTTTAATTATGAAATTGGAGATGTGTATAAATGGAAACACCTCTAGAGAATTCTCTCAGATAAATTTGATTTGGAACCATTACCATATGAGGATGAAGAGTTCAGTCTAGTTGAGGTGATGAAAGACAAAGGTCTAGTTTGGGATGCAATTGTCAACGAAAATAAACTCTTAGATTGAGCACTTGGGAAGGAAGTCACACATGCCTTTGTTTTGAGTATATTATATGATTGAATTACATTTAACATTAAGATTTATTTTTCACTCAAATTGGGCTATAGTTAAATCACATAACATATCACATCTTTTTTCATCCATACTTTTCTTCCATATGCACTACTGACTTATGGCGTTTCCTTTGCAACATTCGATGTTAATGAATCAATTTTACCATGTGAACCCATAAAAATGTATGTTGTTAGTCACGTCAATATGCAATGTGGTATATTATTTCTGTATAAATCATAATTTGGTGCATTTTAGGGTTCACAAGACATTTAGAGTGAACATCAAGTTCAACACACTTAATCTAAACTCATAATATATAAAATGTCTCTCCAGATATTCACAATCATTATTAATTGAGAAGACACTCCAAATGCACAAAATATCAAGAGAATCTCAAGTACTGATCACCTTCTCCAATAAACTTAAATAAGGATTTCCATTTTTGAAATAAAAAAGACAAAATTTTAGCATTTAAATGAAGTTCTCCAAAGAAATATGAACAAAGATAAATCTCCAAATTATCGGAGAATTGAATTCCTACTAGTGCCAAGAGATCGATCATATTTTTATGTTCCCCCTAGATTATTTAACTTGTGGCAACAATCTCTAAGTCCTTGGTGATACATAATTATGTTTCCCAAAAGGAGCTACTGGAAGAGAATGTATCCATAATATAGTGTAGAATTTCCTGCAAATTCTCTACAAATCTACCTCTGAGATCTATGTAGAAAATATGACTATAGATTAACTTGATAATGCAATATACCAAAGAAAAATACTATAATCTACTTCTACTATCAAACTTGCGGAAGCTTAAAGATCGAGTTGAATTAGAGTTGAACACATATAACCATAAGAAGAATCAATGCACATGAAACACAAAAAATACTCAGGGGAAAACCTCAGCTAAAAACCCCACTATCTGTATTATCATACAAAATGGAAATTTCTCAAGATTACACAAAGCCTTAACTCTCACAGCTAGCCATCTCTCAGTATAATCCTCCTAGATTCTCACAGGAAAACAAAGCTTCTCCCAAGCCTTCTCCTCTGCCCTCAAAGCTCCTATTTCCTTGCATTGTTCCTAGTGGATGATTCTCACCTCACGAAAGTGGAACACTGCTCTTACACACAGTAAAACTGTGCAATCCTCGAGGAACCTTTCCTTGACTGCATGGATGAGTTTCCTTTATAGGAAAACACATGCAACTGATAGTAACATGTTCTTGACATTTAGTTCAATTGGGTCTTTCTCTGAATATACATGCATGAGTTTCTGATGAGGGAATCTTCAGTTATCTAGAGTACACTGGTTGAGTGCGTGCATGCATCAACTGACTGATAACTCACAATTAGTTCCTCTAACAGTTTGGAACTAATTTAACTAGACTTAACTCAGCAAACTAATCTAACTAATTACAACTCAAATACAACTCAATCTTAGGTCATTAATTAAGGGATAATCTCCTTAATTTAAGGGATAACTCTTGCATGATTGCAGAAAGACCTATAACTTGAATTTCTCCAACTAATTAATCCAGAATGAATTAATTATCTATTTTTCAAGAAGTTGGTGAGACTAAATTCGAATTTTAATTCACAATTTTAATTCAAGGACAAATTAAAATTGGAATATTCTGGATTCTATTTTTATAATTTCTTGTTGCTATTTTCAACATATAGGAGTTCCCTTCTCCTGAACATCTAGACTCGACCTTAGAGAATGGCCACAAATCTTTGCTTTTAGCAACTCAGTAGAAATCATGTAACTTGAAATTGATGGACTACCTTGAGAATCATGTTCAGTATGCTCAATTTTAACATATCTAAATGAACTGCATATTCTAGGTTCTTTCTTCTTTAATATTATTTTGCCTATCCTCCTTCCTTAATAGTAACTTATGCCTAATAATAGCTGCATTGTGATTCATACCAAACAGAGTATCTAAATTCCCTTACACTTTTAAAAGCATCCTCAATTATTGTACCACCCACCCCAGCATCCACTCTATACATCCTAGGTTATTCTTAATTAATCAAGAGTATAAAAACTTTAGGGTGCGTTCTATGTGCACTAAAATGCCTGTGAGGTCTAGCATTATGTATGGGGGTTCATTACAACCCTGGATATATTTTATGAGTTGATGTGATTTTTTTCTTGTGACTACAACTTAGTTTTGGTTCTCACCTAGTTATCATGATTCAAACCTCAGTCATTATCTCAAATCATTGCAACATTGGATATATTTTGTGATATAATGTGATTTTTTTTTTGTCACACTGATTCAAAACTCAATTATTATATCTCAATATTGAGTTTCTAATTATCTATTTTATGTATGAACCCTTCAAAAAAATCACAGGAACATTTGATTTTACATTGTGATCTCCCCAACATGGGTGGGGGTTTCAGAAATTGGAGAGAAACTTGAGTGGTTATTGTTAGAAATTTTTTTATAAGATGGTAAAGTTGCATGGTATGTAGGCAATATGGATGCCATAAGAAATATATGTTTTTAATTTTCTAGTGTCTCTGGCCACCATGCAACTAATAGGATCCATTTCAACTGAGAATGCCAATACATCAGTGTGCCAATGACAAGGATCATTTATTTTAGCTTGTGACATCCCTAGCCCTTTTCTTTGATTGTGGATAAAGTTATAGACTAGAATAGACTCTCTCTTCAAAAGGCTCTACAATATCTATTGGATGTAGGAAAAGGTTATCATAAAATTTGTACAAAAAAATCCTCAGGGATGTCTCAACTTACTCTATGTGTGCTGTAAATAATCAGTTCTAAAACATTTTTCATACAGATGCTCACTTGTTTAGAGGAAAAATTGAACAAAATATGTAAACATTAAACCATTTAGATCTTCAGGTTCTATTGTTTTTTTTCCTTGTTTACTATCAATCCTCATCTTTTAAAGTTGTAAAACATCTTTCATATAACCACTTGTTTAGAGGCCAAACTCAATGTGCTATACAAACTATTTAATTTTTCGTCCTTCACATCACATTCACTTCATCATCAACTTCTCCTTTCCCAAAAAGGAAGCATAAACTTTTTTTGATTTATATATTTATATTTCCTTGTTTCCATTGGTAAGTGATGAACTAAGTATTTACAGGACACACGAAGTAAGTTGAGACATCCCTGAACCAACGGACATTTTTATGGGTTCGCATGGGACAACTGATTCATTAACTGTAAACTATTAGATTGCATTTATTTTTTAGCTTCAAATGTTTTGAGAAGGGCTTCAATAATATGCATGCTTTGAGCTAATATCTGTTTGATTTTATGATGTATAAATATATGGGTTTGACTTCAAAGCCAATGACTTGTACTTAAGAAATCACAACCAATTTTTTCTTAGAACCGCATTGACGGATGTCATAAAATAATTTGAACTTTCCAATGACTAAATTTTCATGGGACCACAAAGGTCACTATATGAAATTTCTACATGCATGTTTTTTTTTCACCCATCTTTTTTTGTCAAATTTATCCCTATGTTTCATGTCTAAAATGTGAAATTCACAATAACTATTTCATGTTTTTACCAATCACATAGACGAATAGGTTATATAAAATTTGGGGCCATTATTTTAAAACTAAGGTGAGGTGTGGTCTTTTATTGTAATAAATCAATATTTTCATTGGGGTGCTTATGGACCACACTTGCTTGATTTTGAATATAAAATTATTTGAAATGTTGTTGAATGATCTCTACATTATTTTTAGCTCCATTACATGGGTTAGATTCTCTTATGAAAAATTTGTTGGATTAAAATAATAACATGGGAGACACTAAGGAGATTAGTGGTAAAAGGCAATGTGATTTTTTGAATAGTTTCAAGGATCATAAGTGGAATAAAAGAGAGGTGGCTCAATACTCAGAGGAGGAACACATGCATTTTTCTCAAGAAGAGGTGTAGTTGATGTTATTCTTGGGTTCAATTTCCAAATTGCAGATATGTACAGTTTTACTCAAGGGTAGATCTTAATTCACATGGAAATTCAAAATTTGTTCGCAAAATTGTTATAGTCCTTTGTATAAACATGTTTCAAACTATAAAAACATTGCTTTGTATTGATTAATGTTGTCTATAGCAAGAGAAAATGATCAACAAGAAATATGGAGGAATTGTATGGAAACAACCTTTGATTTTGAAGGTAGCAAATCAAGATTTGTTTCTTTATTTACGAGGCATTCATGTTGGCATAATAATACAAGGTATTTAAATTCAACATAGGCCTCATGATTTGTAAGGCTGAAGGAAGCAATATTGCAGTAAGATTCATTATAGCATGGTCGATGGATGTCATAAAATAATTTGGACTTTCCAATGACTAAATTTTCATTGGACCACAAAGGTTATTATGTGCAATTTCCACATCCATAGTTTTTCTTCATCCAACTTTTTTTGTCAAATTTGTCCCTACGCTTCTTGTCTAAAACAGAAAATTCACAATAACTCTTTCACATTTTTACAACTTTTTACTAGTCAAATAGATGAGTAGGTTATATAAATTTTGTGGCCATTATTTTAAACCCATATGAGGTGTCATATTTTGATGTAAAAAATCTTCATTTCATTGTGGAACTTATGGACCACACTTGCTTGATTTCCAAGATTAAATGGTTTAAATGTTATTGAATGATCTCTACATTATTTTGAAATGTGTCACATGGGTTAGATTTACTTAAGAAGAATATGTTGGATCAAAACAATAACGTGGCAGACACCAAAGAGATTAGTGGTAAAGAGAAACGTGATCTTTTGAATAGTTTCAAGGATCATGATGGAAATAATATAGAGGTGATGTCAACATTCAAAAGAGAAACGCGTGCAAAATTCCCAATAAGAGGTGTAGTTGATGCAATTCTTGGGTTCAATTTCTAGATTAACATATATCATGATTAACATATAAATTTTTATTCAATGGTATATCATGATTAACATATAAATTTTAAAATTATTTACAAAATTGTTATAGTTCTTGATCAATGGTTATCATTGATTTCAACCCAAGCAGCACCAGGGGCTACCCCAATCTTGCATGGGAATTGTGACTTGACAACTCATCTTATTCAGAGTCAAGGATATTCTATATGGATTCTACTTGTCAAGATGTTTTCATCGATATATGGCATGCCAAGCAGTTCTTCAGAGTTTGAGAGTTATTCGTGTTTGAAATTAGTAACCCTAGTTAGTAGGCTAAAACCCCATGGGGTTGTGGCATGGTACTCATCATTGGTTGTGGTCATTGAATAGTCAATAATTAATAATGTTTTATGCTCCTAAAATTTCTCCAACGTTCACTTGTTGAGGACCCTCTCAACTCAAGACATTTCTATAAATAGTGACCCTCATATCGTCCTTCAGCAAGCACTTTTCAATGAACTATCTTGTGAGAAAACCTTTGTAATTTTTCAGCCCTCATGAGCTTCTAACGCATGATCTTTTGCAAGGAGTTTAACATTTTATTGAGGTCTAATTAGGGCACAAAATTATGATCAAGTTCGAATGTTTGTTTTGAACCAATTTTAGAGCCTTGGATTCTAGGATTTTGCTACTTCAAACAGGTCTCGTGGAATTTTCACTATAACCTTTTTTCTACAAAGATTAAGGAGCTGAAATTAAAATAAATTTGAGACAAAATATTGATGAACCTTGTGACCGAATTTCAAATCTTGGTTCACCATATTTTCAGAGACATGATATGAGGAAGTTAGGGTTTTTCCAGGTTCCCGAATTCCACATCAAATAGGTGACCTTTGGAAAATCGTCATAACTCTCTCTAATAATTGGATTCAAACTTCATAAATTATGACATAAATAGGACATATTGTAGTTTTTTCGGTATCATTTTCATTGTCGAAGGTCGAAACGATGACACGTGGAGCTTCGTACAAGTTCGCTCTATTGAACTAGTCTATAAGAAGGTCATCGTGGGAGATTGGGCATAAATATTTCTTGAAGAATCCAATCTCAAAAAAATTGTGGGGTTGGAAAGAGGACTTATAGGGCTACTATATGATGAAATTTCAGACCTTGGAGATCTGAAATTACATAGATACAACAGATTCAATATCGAGCTCCTAGAAGGCAAGAAAAAGCATGCATTCAAGGATCATTGTAGTAAGGACCACACATCAACAGCCAAGGGTAAGCCTTCTACAACAAGGTATGTATGATTAGTGTTTGAATTTTAATTTTGAGTATCATCTCTGGCATATGTTTTTGCATGATAGTGTAAGTATCTTGTTTTGTATTTGTTTGGGTCTTGCTTGTTAATGCATGTGCAGGAAGGATGACGCTTTAGAACAACTCGGACACATACTAGAAGGACATGCAATGCCAAAGTACCATTACTTGAAGGAAGCACGATAGTACCTCAGCAGTTGCAAGTGATCCAAGAAGCAATGTTGAGTCACGTGTTAGGTCTTGTCAAAAATCCAGTGCTGTAAAAGAGTCATCATTGAAAGAGTCATTATTGTAAAAGATTCAAATTTCCTAGAGTCAAAGAGGCATTTTTGGGAGGTATAGGAGTCATTTTTGGGATGATGTCATGGTTTGTTTGCAGGTCATAGTGTGATTGGGTGTTCGAAGTACAAGAAAATCATTGTAAATCATATTGTATCATCGATCATTGTCCTTGGTATGGGATTCCACGCTCTTGTCTAACTTATGATCATTATAGGGTGGCAGGGAAGTGCTAGGCAGGTGCATGAAGTCGCCTACAGGTTGGAGCCTGTGAACACTTTAGGGTGGTAGGTTGGTCTAGGATGTTAGGGCATCCATTCAGTTGACTGTTAAAGAAACCAAGGCGTTGGGGTGTCCTTCCAATGGGAGCTGGAGAAGAATCCTTTTCTATAATTCTAGGAAGTTGTAACTTTAATTTCAATTGGGGCTAAATATTAAAGAATTTATTAGAAAAGAATTCGATGGTTTTTGACCCAGAGGGGGTTTTCGAACTAAAATTATTGTGCCTATTGTGTTCTTTTGTTTACTGTTGTTACTAGATAAACATTAATAATAATTGAAGATTAACTAATGCTAAAAAAAGATTGAAAATTGTTAATTGTTAAGGAATATTGATTCACCCCCCACCTCCACCCAATATTTCCAACAATTGGTATCAGAGCTTGGTTCCTTCAATATAAGTCTAACAACTAGAAGGAGATCATGGAATACACCAAGAATAGAGTTCCTTTGTTCAGTGGAAATAACTATGCACTTTGGAGTGGAAGAATGCACGTTCATTTTCTGGCACAAGGATACGAAGTATGGGAAATCATTCAAAAAGGCTTCACATCGACCCCAGATGAACAAGGTAAGAAAAATATGGTATATGATGCAAAGGCTAAATATCTTATTATCAGTGGGCTTATCGAATTTGTCTATATTAAGGTATTGAGTTGTAAAACTACTAAAGAGGTATGGGGTAGGCTTGAGAATATATATGAATGTCACTCATAAGTGAAAGAAGCAAAGCTTCAAATTTTCATGGAAAAATTTGAGCAACTCAGAATGAAGGAAGATGAAGATATTGTTGCAGATGTTCAGCATGTTGATGAAACAACAAATATATTGGAAGGTTTGGGAGAACCTGCCGATACAAAAATTGTTGTCTGAAAGATCCTCAGAACCTTGCCAGCAAGATTCAACCCAAAGGTATCTATCTTGAAAGATAGATCAAATCTAACCAATCTCAACATAGATGAATTGAATGAAATTATTACGGCATATGAAATGAGGATTGAAAAAGAGGATGGCACATCTCACATAGAAACAACGTCTTCTGCATCCAAGAAGACTTGTAAGGACAAGCATACTCTGAAAGCAAAAACTTGTAGTTGTAAGGATCAAGAAAAGGAAGAAGATGAAGAAGAATTTTTAGATAAAGAATTTGCCTACTTCATGTGGAAAATGAGAACAGGTACGAGAAAATTCAAAGGTAAACTTCCATTATTATGTTTTGATTGTGGTGATGTTGGGCATTTTTCAGCCAAGTGTCCTCACAAAAATGAGGTTGTTACAAAGGGAAAGAAAGGTCCTAGGAGGTACAACCAGAAAGGCAAGAAGAAATTTTTTAATAAGAGTTTCTTCTCCAAATAATATAGCTCCACATCTGATGAAGATAATGATAAAAAGAAAAAATCAACAGAAGGGTATTGTTTATGGCTAAGCACAATAAGCAAGAGGCATTTGATGAAGAAGGAGAAGAAGAGATGTCTGAGGTTGATTTCAAAATGAAGTGATCAGGGTTATCAAATAGCTCAAGTCTGAGAAGAATCAACACTCTTGAAGATGAATTAAAGACAAAAAGGAAAAAATTCCTAAATCTTAAAATCAAGGTTGAAGAAAACAAACAAATTTGAAGAATCGCTCAGGAATGAATTAAAGGAAAGCAACAAGGAAAGAGAGCCATTGGAAGCTGAAATAGTCTCTCTATGAAAGGAAGTAAAAAATGGAAAAACTCTTCAAAACTAAGCCAACATCTCAAAGGCATTAGAAGAACTCATTGGAAATCAGTGATCATGCAGTACAAGAGTGGTCTTAGTTACAAAGAAAAATTTGAAAAGAAGTCAAGTCCTTCTATGACAAAAAAAGAAGATGGATATGGAAAATCTACCAAGCAGGTAGATCTCTCAGCTAAATCAAGAGATCAAGACTCGCGGGAAGAACCATGGAAAACAATTTCTCGAAGAATATTTCCTCCCGAGTATCAAACTATCTTTTATGGTCATTGTTATTCATGTGGAAGGTTTGGACGTAGAGTTGTAGAATTTCGCGTGTATGTTTGGAATGAATATAGTTCCAGGAGATATTTCATAAATGGATATTCCATAACTCAACATAATATCAACAGATTTGATCATTTGAGAGATGATGTTGAATGTTACAAATTTAACAATTTTGGACATTTAGCTAAAGATTGCAGACTTAGAAGCTCTTCAAAGGAATTCTTGTAAAATCAGAATGAACAAGTATGGAAAAAGAAGACTGAAAAATGTGCTATCAATATCAAGGCTCAAAGAAACAAAAAATTTTGGTATGTTGACAGTGATTTCTCAATGCATATGATTGGAGATAAAAATAAGTTCATATCCTTGAAGGAAAAGAAGGATGGAACAATGTCTTTTGGAAATGATAGGTCTTCAAACGTCATAGGAGAAGGTGCAGTCACACTTGGAAGCAAGGATGCATTAGCGAAGGATGTGTTGTTGGTTGAGAATATGAATCACAATATGCTCAGTGTTAGACAGATGTGCGACGAAGGACACATGATGCTATTCAACTCTAAGAAATGTGAAATTAGGGAAGGAAAATTTGGAAAAATTGTGGCTACAGCAAGCAGAGCTCCAAATGACATATAAATTTTGGATGAAACACCTAAAGGGTGATTTTTGGAAAAATAAGATGAAATTTTGTTATAGCATAAATGAATGGGACATAAAAAATTGGTCAGGATCAACAAAAAGGAAGCAATAAGAGAAATACCTAAAATTTCAAAACCTACCAATATGATATGTGAAATTGGTGAGCACGGCATACAGACAAAATTTGAGTTCAAGACAAAGGAACACTTTATGTCATGTCCATTGGAATTAATACATATTGATCTATGTGGTATTATGAAAACAAAAGGTTTAGACAATGAATTATGCTTTATGCTAATGATAGATGATTACACCCGAATGACAGTCGTCAATTTCTTAAAGAAAAAATATGAGGCATTCGAATGTTTCAAAATATACAAGGAATTAGTCGAAAATGAAACCAATTTAAAGATCAAATGTCTAAGATCAGATAATGGCACAGAATTCACGTCAAAACCATTTCAGCAATATTGTGATGAAAATGGAACAAAAAGGCAATTCTCAATAACCATAACACCATAGCAGAATGGAGTTGCTGAAAGAAAAAAATAGAATCGTACAAGAAATGGCTATAACAATGTTAAATGACTCAAAATTGGATGATAAATTCTAGGTTCAAGCAGTTGATACAGCCGTATTCATTATAAACAGAGGTCTACTCAGGAACAATTGTAACATGACTCTGTATGAACTATGGAAGGGAAGACTAACTAACATCAAATACTTCAAAATATTTGCAAGTAAAAGCTACATCAAAAGAGAAGACCAAAAATTGGACAAGTTTGATTCCCATGTTGATGAAGGTATTTTCGTTGGTTATCAACAAAAAATAAAGGCTTATAGATGCTACAATCTAAGGTGAAAACAAATAGTTGAAAGCATAAATGTTACTTTTGACAAAGATTATGTTCTAAAGGATAACAATGAGGTTGTCTCCGAGGGGCTTGAGGTAGAAGCCGTGAAGTATGAAGAAGAAACTCCAGAACAAGACCAATCAAATAAGGACACAACAATCAACCAAGAGGAAATAATAAATGATCAGCAGGATGTACAAGAAACTTCTCCAAAATTTTTAAAATAATGGTGTCAAAAGAATCATCCATCAAATCAAATCATCAGCAACATAAATGAAGGAATTAGAACTAGAAGAATTCGACAGCTTCATTCATCACAGCAAGCCCACCTTGCTCTTTTAGCAACTTTTGAGCCTAGAAATTTTGAGGAAGATAGTCAAGATGAACATTGGGTAGTAGTTATGAATGAAAAACTAGATCAAATTGAGAAGAAAAACAAATGGGAATTGGGTCCATGACCAAAGGATAAAAATGTTATTGGAACTAAATGGGTCTTTAGAAACAAATTGAATGAGAACGGACATGTTACTAGGAATAAGGAAATATTAGTCTACAAAGGATATGCATAAGTAGAAGGAATTGATTTTGAAGAAAACATTTCTCTCGTTGCTAGAATGGAAGTTATCATGATGTTTCTTGCTTATGCATGCTCGAGAAAAATCAAGTGTACCAAATGGATAGTAAGTCAACCTTTCTAAATGGTGAATTGGAAGAAGAAGTTTACATTGAACAACCCGAAGTTTTTCTGCTCTCTAACAAGGAAGACTATGTATGTAGATTAAATAAGGCACTATATGGTCTCAAACAAAATCCTAGTGCTTGGTATTCTCATCTTGATGGATATCTACATCAACAAGGATTCAAGAAAGGAAGCACCAACAACAATCTCTATGTGAAAGTGGATTAAGATAACCTAACAATTATCGAGGTATATGTGGATGATATAATCTTTGGAAGCAATGATGACATATTAAGTAAAAACTTTGCCACAAAGATGCAAAGTGAGTTTGAAATGTCTCTACTTGGTGAGATGGCATACTTTTTAGGGTTTCATATATCTCAGCAGGATAAAGGAATATTTATATATCAAACCAAGTACATCAAGGAAATTCTCAAGAAATTCAAGATGGAAGATTGCAAGCATGTCCTTACCCCAATGGTAACATGTTGCAAGTTAAGTTTAGAAGATTCGTCAAAGGATGTGGACCACAGGTTGTATAGATCTATGATTGGAAATCTTCTATATGTAACAGCGTCTCGGCCAGACATAATGCAAGCAGTTGGGAAATTAGCAAGATTCCAAGAAGCACCAAAATAATCTCATATTATTGTCGTCAAAAGAATTATTCGATATCTTAAGGGAATATCAAAAATATGGTTTATGGTATCCCAAAGGAAATGATCTAGTTATCCAATCTTATACATATGTAGATTGGGCAGGAAGTGTTGATGATCGAAAGAGTACCAATGGAGTAACATTCTATCTAAGTGGTTGTTAGGGTCCCACCCTAACCCCCTTATTCATGTCATGGGATCACGTCATAGTCAAGAGTCAATAAAGCCCATATTAATATTTGTAAGTGGTTAACCCGCAATTAATGAAGGGACCACAGTTAGTTACAAATGGGCGGTAGTATTAGATAGATGTTATTAATAAAACCCACAGTATTGACCCGTGGTATTGCATGTATGAGTCATATATAAAGGATAGAGACTCCCTGCGAGGAGCATCGTGTCTTGTTTTGTAATCGAGCTCTGCTCTATTGGAGGTTGCCCCCTCGAAGAGGCCTGTGAACATTTCTCTCTGAGTAATAAAATCATTGCTATTCTGTGTTCTGGGTATATTTTCTTCGCATATTCTGTGTTCTGGGTATTTCTCTCGCATCTTCTCTGTTCGGTATTGCTTTGCAGGTTAAGAAGCATAACATGTAGTGTGCAGACAAGGATTAATAGTGGACCTAGCTAAGATCATGGTTATAATCAATTTGGAGGCACCAAGGAGTGTTAAACAGTTGTGCGTAACACTAGGTCATACTGGTTATTACCGAAAGTTCATCAAGAGTTATGCCTAGATTAACGCGCCGATGGAAACACTGTTGAAGAAGGATGCTACATTCTATTGGAATGAAGAATGTCAACGGAGCCTAGATGTGTTAAAGGAGAAGATGGTCACTGCGTTGATCCTAATCTTCTTGGATTGGAAGAAGGAATTTCATGTGCATGTGGATGTGTCACGTATTACGCTGGGAGAGGTACTAAGATAGGCCGGTAAAGGAGAACTTGATCACCTGATAGAATTTTTGACGCGGAAGTTGTCAAAAGCTAAAAATAACTATTCAACAATGGAGCACGAAGGGTTGGCTATGGTGTACGTGCTCCAAAATTTGAGGCATTACTTGATAGGCAGACACTTTAAGATGTATACAGACCATTTTCCATTAAAGTACCTTATCAACAGGCCTTAGTTGGTGGGGGGGGTGGGGGAATATTCAGATGGTTGTTGTTGTTTTAGGAGTATGATTTCGAAGGAAGTGAGGATGATTGAATGCACGACCCGATCATCTGTCACGCATTGAAATAGGATAGGAACCTACTAATTTGGATAAAGGACTACCTGATGCATAAATCTTTACGGTGCACATAGCAAACAATCATTTTATAGACATCATCCACTTCCTAACTACAAGAGTGGCTCCATAAAGATACACAAGTCAGCAAAAGAAGGAATTAGAGGTGCATGTAGTAAATTTTACTGTTATTGCAGGTTACTTGTATTAAATGGGATCGGATGAGATATTATGACGATATGTGCCCAATTTTGGATGTAGTATCCTAGCTGAAGCTCATGGAGGGGCTGCGGGAGGCCATTATGCAAAAAAGCAACAGCGCAGAATATTTTACGTGCCAAGTTGTGGTGGTCGACATTGCATAAGGATTCCAAAGTGTATTGTAGGGTGTGCGATGCATGTTAGAGGATGGGCAAGCCATTACGAAGGGATGAATTGCCTCAGAATCCACAAGTGTCATTGTAGCCATTTGAAAAGTGGGAAATTGATTTTGTAGGACTAATTCAACCTCCAGGAAAGAAGACTAGTGCACGGTATATCATCAACACGACTGAGTATTTGACCCGATGCGTGGAAGTGCAACCCGTGAAAGATTGTATAGGGGAAACATCAGTGAAATTCCTATTTGAATATGTGTTGACCAGGTTTGGTTTCCCGAAGATTTTGATGAGTGATCGTTGTACGCACTTCCTTAATGAAACGATCAACGTGTTGATAGAAGAGTTCCAAGTGTATCACAGAAAGAGGACGCCATATCATCCTCAGGCCAACAGGACAATGGAAGCATTTAATAAGATATTGGATAACACACTAACAAAAGTTTGCAATGCAGAGAGGAATGATTGGGATATGTGCATACCAACAGTGCTATGGGCTTATAGAACTACTTGTAAAAAGATGTCTCGACATACATTGTTTAGGCTGGTCTATGGCATAGAGGTTGTGATGCTTATTGAGTATATTGTGCCTAGCCTACGCATAGTAGCGTTCACAGGAATGGTGGACAACAGAGCCTTAGAAAAGTAGCTCGCGCAGCTAACACAACTGGAGGAAGATAGATTCTTGGTTGGATTCCATCAAAAAGTTCAAAAGGAGTGCAAAAAGGCATGGCATGATCGGTACATCAAACTGCTCACCTTCGAGGTAAACAATTTAGTTTTATTATATGACAGTAAGTTTGATAAGTTTTTAAGAAAATTTCAGGTGCATTAAAATTTTAGATGCATTAGCTAGGGTTGTATGTGAAATTGAATGGAGATCCATTTCTCAGAAAGGTAAATGGAATTTGATTGAAGCCATACACCAAGGATCCGAGCAAATGACTATATGACGATCACACAGTCTTGGCATTCTATGTAACTGCAAGGAGGCGCGAGATTATAAACTACACTACCAAGGTTGTAGAGCTGGATGATGAGGGGTTTGTATAGAATAGAAGGGTGTTGCAGTGCCAGTAGACATGTGAAGGGAGTTGCACTATAGGATGAGAGACCACGCAACATAGCCAAAAAGTGATAGTTATTATCACTATTCATGATTTGACTACCAAAAGATAGTTAAGAGGAGCGGGCGACCGAAATTTATTGCATTTAAGGGTGAAATCAAGTGTGAAATATTTGGAAATTTCCGCCAATCTCGCATATATGCACGGATTTTGGGGGAATAGTCGAATTTGAATTCAAAATCTCCTATAAATTGCAGATGGTAATCCAGCGAGAAACACTTTGCATTCTAAGAATTTATGTGTTGTGCTATCTATTGCGCATGAACCGTGATCTCTTTGAGGACTTGATTTCTAGTTCTGTGTTTGATAGGTTAACTGGGAAAACCCAAAACCTCATTAACAGCTTCATGTCTTCACCAACTAAGACTGCTAGTACTGGGGGCAATATCACCTCTGAGGGAGGTGCCCCTCAAGTTGTGAGTATGGAGATTTCAACAGCAGTGCCTAAGGTGCAGATGTTTCCTAGGCCAAGGCCTATGCCAACAAGAGGGGTCCCCAAGTAGATGAAAGATAAACAAAAGAAGATGTTGCCGGTGCTAGAGTCACCAAGGAAACATGCAGTGAAAATAATAGCCAAACACGCAGGAGAAAGGAAAAGTGGTGGACCTGGAGACCGAAGGGGGTGCTAGAGACATAGATGTTGAGGGGATAGACACTATTTCGAAGTTGTTGGAGGACATCCCTCCATCCCAAGGCAAGGTGAAGGTCTTGAAGGAGCTAGATGAGGGACAATTCCTCTTGAACACACCCTTGACGCAAAAAAGATCACTTTTGAAGGTCTGCGCTTGGCGCGTGTCCCACATCTGAATCTTGAAGATTGGGATTTAGGAGACATTGAGCAGTTTCCCCAACTAGCTACCGATACCTTCATGAAGAAAGTATCCTATAAAGGAGTCTGGTGTCACCACGCCGGAGCCGGTGGAATGGATTCATGGGGTAAATAAGGCAAGGTTGTTGAACATGTTATGGGTGCCTCACTACCACGTGCCCCTATAAATTTTGCAGTCATTAAGCAGTTTTTGTGCCTTGTGCATGATTGATGCTTGTGGTTGAATGATCCCATATCGATCAGCGATATGATGATGCATAAGATCACATTATTACCTCACTTTGGGCTGAATCTTGTAAAGGCATTTCGTAGAAGTACGGGCAACCGTGACCTCGTCGAGAAAATGAAGGACAAGTTCAAACTTGTCAAGAAAGCATGTGGGTATTCTATTTCTAGCATTACTGACCCCACAGTGAAGGTGGCCACCCAGATCTTGGTGGGCAAAGTAATGAGGAAGTGTCGTGGGAATGAGGTGTTGACATCGGTAGTTTCATTAGCGACTCAGTGGGTGGAGGGTGTATAGTTTAACTAGGCACACTACCGATGTAGTGAGTTCCTCGCAAACACCAAAGAGGCACAAGACCAAAATAAAACATTCCATTACTCATGGCTATTACTGTCAATTGTGTTGGTCATATGGGAGTTACTGGAGGACAACCAATTTCATCTGATTCAGGAAGATTTACCAGAAGCAGTGAAGTTTGCTTCGCTATGGGCCACAAAGGATGTTGCACGGGTTTGAGAAACTAAAGTTTTTTGCTTATTAATGGAGTTGAGCATTCATATGGCCATTAGCCGAATGTCATGGTTGTCACCAACCAACTATTTTTGAGCAGTTATCTGAGTATGCAGAGTTCAAAGCGAACTTCCACCACGTTTACATCCAGACGCTGGAGGATCCGAACCAGAAGTGGTATGATCTCCCCTACTTGACTACGAATGATGCCATCACAAAGGTCCTCAAGCGATGACCAGCTGATTGGTTGCCGAGACTAGCAAGTCCATGGAGAAGCAGAAGAAGGAAGCGCCCTGATTCAAGGTGCAATAGTTGACAGAAAAGAGGAAGAAGGAGACCGAGGACAAGGCACATGTCGAAGCGGAGCACACCGTAAAGGAGCAAGCAGATCAGGAAGAGAACATCTTTGATAGAAGTTAGAAATCTCCTTCACCCAAAATAGAGGAAGAAAAATAGTTGAA
Organism: Pinus taeda; assembly: GCA_000404065.3. NCBI lineage: Eukaryota > Viridiplantae > Streptophyta > Pinopsida > Pinales > Pinaceae > Pinus > Pinus taeda. Next base: position 30,821 of record APFE030353159.1, read on the forward strand.
ACATGGTGGTGGAGATCTAGAGAGCACTCCTTTTCAATTAAAGCGACATACGGAACAAGAAAATGAGGGACAACAAAATAAGACCAAAGCCTCAAAATCATCACTAGATCTAATCACCTTAACGGAGGGTGACTTGGACAATATTGGGGACAAGGTAAGGGACATGATAGCGAAACCGCTGCAAAGTTTGAGTAACAATAGAAGAAGGCACTAAGTGTCATACAGACGAGTCTGCGTGAGATATAAATCCAAACAACTAAACTGCAGGCAAGTGTAGGGCAGAGCTATGTGGCATCAACTAGTTTGGCACTAGGGACCACTCAAGTAGCAGATTTGGTTCAATCCCTGGATCTACGGGTAGTCAGGATGCCAGATGGAGCTCTAACCGTGGAGGTAGAATCTGACAATGCTATTGTCAACGCTTTAAAGAATCTTGATCTAAACTTGGCCGCACTCCCCAAAAAATTCCTTCACACGTTGCAAGCAGGTGTGATTGAAGAGCTTAAGGCCCAAGAGTAGCGTGCACTGAGCATGATTAACGCCCAGAAATTCAACAATGAATAGGTATTCATTGAGAAGACAACTGTGCTAGAAGCATGAAAGAAGGTTCAGGAGAAGAATGAGCGAACTGCAACTGTGGTAACTAAATCCTGCAGAACCATTCCCGAACTGCATATCCTAGAAGAAGCGATGGTGGAGTCCAAGATTAGGAAGTTGGCTATAGGTGTGTGTGATACAAGGATAGAGATGGCCAAGGTTCAGTTTGAACTGAACCTTAAAATCATAGAGCTCGAATTGAAGTCACATCCTTCAACTCCAACAGAGGTTAGAGAATAGCGTGAGGCAGTTGTATAAGATTCAATTGCGACAATAAATGTCATGGTAGCTGATGAGCCCCAATTTTGGTACAATTCGGGCTCATTTTGGCCTACTTTACTTGCTCAAACCATTCATCTTTATTTTCTTATGCATGCATTTCTTAGTTATTTCATGTTTTTTGTAGGAGGAAGATTAGACACTTTATCCACGTGACTAATGCATTGTGATTCCAGGTTTTGGCATTAAAAAAGGGGAACAAAAGACAACGCAAAAGGAATAAGGAGACATAAGGTGGCACTGCTGATTTTGTGGAGAGAAGCCCACAGTTTTGGGACATTCCTCGTGATTCCCACCGAGAACTCCGAGCTTCAATCAATCTCCCCTCCGAGCCTCAGAAGTAGCCAGCTGTCCTACAGGAACAACAGTCATCAACTGTTCTACCAGAACAGCAGTTTTGACTGCCTCACAAATCCGCAGTTAAACTTCAGTTGGACAGCCGAGCTCCTAGAATCAAGGCTACTTGGCGGATCATCACTTTTTTGTATAAATATGGAGGCCGTAGCCTTAGATAGGTTGTTGAATCTCTTGGGTTATCGTATCATTGTGGAAGCAGTCCAGTTTTGTTTTCTTTTGCTGTAAGCCAGTTTGGCATGACGTTGAATTATGAATAAAGAGGACAGTTTGTGATCGATTCCTGAGTTTTATTAGGAGACTATAGCTCTCAGGTTAGGGCCCAACCTGAGAGCCATAGATCCCCTCTGTTGTAGTATTGTTTCTATTTCTTTTCCAGCATTTTAAGTTTCATTTGCACATGCAATTTGGATGGCAGTCTTGTAATTCGATTTTCCTATGAGTTAGATAGATTTTGCTTATGGTACAATTACTTCCACTTGTTTAGTGTAGCAAATGATACATAACATCCATTGGAGCTCCAGCAAAATCAGTTGTTAAGGCTCACTGCCATCTCGTTTGAAGATTGGGGTGCAGTCCATAGCAGACCACCAAAAACACGCATGAATTTGGTTGACTCAGTTATGATTTGGATTTAGATGCTTCCTTATCATTTACACGAACCACACATCTCTTCATCACAGTCCCATACGTATTTCTCCTTGCGTTTTGGATCACTGTTCAATAAAATCACGGTACACTTGGTGTAGGTTGATGCATTTCCGGTTTGATAAACAGTTTTGGTCATTTGTTTCATTTACACTCTCCTCCATCTCGTTTCATTACCATCCTTTCTGTTTTGACTTTGCATGCAACCACGTTTCTTTGACTTACACTGCGTTCTGCCCTTTCCTAAACATCTCCTAATTCTCACTTAGCTCCATTCCTTGACCTTTCACATACATCATTCCAACACACTCCCTACACCTGTTTCCCATCTCATCCTTCCATTCCTGAGCCATCACCAGCCTGATCCCTATCTCTCACATCCTTTCCTACCCGTCCATCACCTTTCCCTCACCTCAGTCCTCCACGGTAGACCATCCTGTAGCAATTTAGAGACATCCTGTAGCAATTCAGAGACATCCTGTAGAAAACCCTGAGTTTCCTGTAGAATC
>APFE030353168.1:2881-14111 GCA_000404065.3 Pinus taeda
TTATTAACATGCTGCTGATGGGTGGTTGTCTCAATGTTCTGAACAAAAACAGGTTCAGAATGGTGTCTATTTTGATGTAGCTCTTCTTGCTGTAGTTGTGATTCAAGCTGCAAAAAATCAATCTTTTCCTCTGCATTTTGTAGACATGTCTGAATTTTTGAGAGAGATCCTATGCTGATTTGTAATGTGTCATCAACAGTAGATTGTATAAGAGTCTTCATGAACTCTAATACTTCACTGATTCTGGCCATTTTTCTTCAATGTCACTTAAAAACTGATCATAATTATTACTTAATGCAGAAAAGTAATATCCACGTACAGTAAACAGCAATATCTTGTATAAATTTGCAGCAAATGAATCAATGCATATATATGTAGACAGAGACTATAATGAGTTTTAATACCACAACTGGGGCACCAGCGACTGCAAACTTGCTTAGATCCTTCAAGTTCTCCTTCACTTTCAAATAATGCTACCCTGAGTGATTGATTTGTTCATTCGATATCTAATAGCATAATATTATATGAGATAATCATTGCCACATATCATTTTTATTGTCAAAGCATCGGCCAGATATGATCCACGTCTAGTCACAAAGTAAAAGATCGAGTCATATGTGATAGAATACGATTTATGCGATTCATGGCTAGATAAATACTAGTCATGGCACAGAGTATGTGAGCCAATGGTGTGAGCCTCACGGTATGCAAGCTCAAAGAATTGAGGGCCTGCGAGCCTTGGAAATTGCAGACCTTATCATAAAAAAATGCAATCCCTTACTTGGAGAAATGCAGACCATACCATAGCAGAATGCGGGTTATACTTGTCACTCAGTTATATGCCTATTCTCAAGTCACAAGGATACGAGTTACAAAGATGCCATACGATCTTCCAGACGATCTAATCAACCTATGCTACAGAGATGCCATACAAGCTATAGAACGACATAAATCCAGCGTTTGAGAATATTTCTAGCTACAACGAATCATATAAAAAGCTACTGATATATATATATAAACAAGCCACAATGAGCCTTTGTCGATCATATCAAGCCATAGAGCAAATACATCGAACCATTATATTGCGTGCCACTGTATTCGATGCTACTGAGAGAGTAATACAGATCTCGGAGAATAAGATCCATAGTCATTCCTCATGACGTAAGAGCCATACCATAGTCATACCTCATGCTAGTGATACTAGTCATACAATACACTGTAATGTTGTCAAGCCCCACATCTTTGTTTGGAATATTATAATCTTTGGATCTTTGGATAGCATTCCAAAGAAGATGACGACTAGAATTCAGATGTTTTCCAGAGGAGATCAAGATCAAGATTTATATGCCTTCATATCTCAGGAAATTCGCTGCACATGTTTACAACGAATAGAAGTGATCTTCGTGCCATTTTCTTCATACTTTACTTCTGGCTCCATGAACGCCACCAGGAACTTTTCTTCAATGACGAAGGCAATCTCGGAGGCTCTAGGATGGAACTGAAGGTAATCTCGGAGGCTCTAGGATGGAACCAGCCCTCTCTTTGCGAAATAGGTGTGAGCTATGGCCACTCCCTCAGTGTTGAATCCGTTTCTGAGGCAGAGTTGGGTCAGACGTTTCGCATTCCCGTGTGGACCAGTTCAAAGAAGGGTTGGATGAGAATCACCCCTCTCACTGCAACTCCTGGAATATCGCCGAGAAAAGAGAATGATGAAAATAATGGAATAGTGATGACTCTTCATCAGGTGAGAAGCGAAGAAGGATTTATCTTAGAGACTACCCAGAATATCAACGACTGACCAAGATGGTGAGAAATTGCTAATCTCTGAATATCGCAGTGAATGCCCAAGTATTTTGGATTGTGAAGATGGGTATTAATCAGTAGAAACAACTCATGTTGTCAAACATGCCTCACATTCCAATTAGATTCTTACGGATCTTCTGCAAATATGAAACACTCTCTTCAGAACAGTCGGGGAATCTTTGAGTTCGAAAATAGGAGTTACACATGAGAATAAAGATAAATTATACCATGTCAGGACAGAGGCAGTGCAGCGGATTAGTTGAGAACGACAGAGGACGTTTTGTATGCAGAGAGCCACTACAGGATCAGCGTTCAGACCAGTCAGTGCGCAGTCTCAGGCGTTACCTAGATTATAGCGCAGAGGGCAGACCCTAATTATCACGTAGAGGGCAGATGTGTCAGGCTACAGAAATGCAGAGCATGGGCAGAATAGGTAGGCATGCAGGTGCGTATCAGCTAGATAGTTTTCAGCATGAAATGAAATAGGGATGCACACAATAATAACAATTCTATCTGCAGGAATGCAGAACTGACATGCACAGAGAGGCCACAAAACAAGTGGCTCAAATTGGAGCAGGACCAGCAATCGCCTGCTCTAATACCATGTTAAACACACACGGGGAGCGAGAGAGATGTGAAAGATAAAACATGCAATACAATTTTATTAACAATTTGATATACATTTATAGTACATTATGTGATCGTTGGGATTCACATCCCAAGGTCTCTTGGACTGCTTTTGTCCATTCGACTTCCACACTAACCCATTTAGGATTAGGTGTCCAACAAACTATTTAGGAAAAATATTTCGTTAGAAATCACATAAGAGAATTTTTTTTGACCAACACATTTGGAACCAACAAGAGTGGTTCATCATGAGGACCAAATGAAGAGGCAGACCATGGAAAAGGCTTAAATACTTTAACTATCATTTTCCAGCATGGAGTTTGTTTTTATATATTTTAACTTTTTTTTTTGTGTGTAAAATAGAGCATGAATATATTTTTGAAAAAAAATAGTTATTTCTAAAGTTTGATATCTAGTGGATATATTTTCGAAAAAAATGAAAAATAGTTATTTTAAAAGTTTCTTTTTGCATATAATGTATATATCATACACAATAGAATTTCAAAAATGTAAGAATAGTTTTTTTTTGGTTTGAAATATCACTAACTTGCAATGCCACAGTAGATCAAGTCCATTAGTTGGTGTGCAAGTGAAAATTTTGGAAATAAAATTATAGAGTGAAAAAGGGATAATATATAAAAATTATAATAATGACTAGCATCTATTCTAAAATCATCTCCAGTAACGTTTCCATTCCTTAAACTGGTTTTTTTTATGACATTTCTTATTTTTTAAGTACTAACGGGCTTTCCCACTGCATTATATCAGAACATGGCCACAATCATGACATAGCAATCAACACGAGGAGGATGATAGTTGGTTGAACAAGTGAAAAAGAAGCTTGACATGTAGAAGAAAAACATAAAGTGACTTTTCAAGTTTGTACACATGCATGCTACTAAGGATAGGATTATAAGATAATGACAAGCTGTCCTACAAACTCAACTAAGAGGTGTAATTTGAAAGATGTTCAGTACTTACCATACTTACACTCAATATGATCGTGCATCCGATGGAGTTTGCATGTGGTCCTAATCTTTTCCATGACTTGGTTCCTTGGTCCTTCTCCTCAACTCCTTGGAATCGATTTCAACATGTCACCTTTTCCTATAGTCACTAAGGGGAGGATCTGTGTAATTTCAATAGACAGTGACTACTACCGGAATGAGGCCCTGGGAGGCCCGTCTGCGCAATTTCTGCATGCAAGATCGACAATACAACTTGGACAACATTGCTTAGTTTTGAGGCTCAAAGCACTACTGCAAAACAGGGATCTTAGGAGGAAACCTCTATGCAATTTCTGAGTGTAGTGCAACTAGACTGCTCTGCACATTTCTGGAGAGCAATGATGGCTGGGGCACTTGCGGGTTGTAGGGTTTCAGCATGCCAGGGTGGTTGGTGTCTCTATGCACTACAATGTTTTAGCAGGCAAGGGAGGAAGCTTGATGGTTGCAGAAACAAAGTATATAGTTTGGGGAAGCTCAATGAGGCTAAGTTTCTTAGGAAAATGGCTAAGTGGGAGATCAATGAAACATATGAAAACATTGATAGGACTTGACTGTGATCGCACATAGACACTTAGTGATAGAATGTAGACCATCCAAAATATATAAGACATACTTTTATATATGTGACAACTTTCGTGACATGAGTGCGTGAAGTGAGTGTGAAACATGTCTATGTGATGACAACCACTCATTCATGCACAAGTCCCTTAAAGCAAGACACCATCCCCTTTGCATGACAAACAAGAACCCCTGTGCCCGAAAATGACATATTTTACATAATATGAGAATGCAGACAATTGTTTAGGATCAAGAAGGGAAGCTTGAAATCATCAACTTATCAATAGGCACCCAAGGATAATCAATTGCACAATCCGAGGTAGTCTCCCAAATTTGTGTTGGAGCCAAAATTTTGGAGGGTGGTTGTAGCTGCTACAAAATTAACTTATGGAAATCAGTGCAACTATACCTCAAAATTCCAAAACCATCTCATCCATTTATTATGCATCTTACTTCTGCGTTACTATAAATTCTTTGTAATTATGACAACTAACTAACATGTTTTCGATATTAATTCTTGCTATAAAAAACATCATAATTTATCCTTATTAAGAAACAATAATGCCACATGGATGGTGCCCACTACATTCTCATTGTCGACTTTGATTTACGAATAACCTGACAAAAATTCGAAAAAGCTCAGAGACACATGTAGTTTCACCAATTATTGCAAATTTCTTTCCTCTCCTATCTATTAACCTAAATAGTCTAATTAAAAAATTAATTGCACTAGTAATAAGGTCCATGCACATAGGAAAAAAGTTTCATGTGAGATGGATATATGTAGATGAAATACTCAAAATGACGAGTATGTATGAAGAAAGGAAGATGAAAAAAAGACAACAACACTTTTTCACATTCGCAAGTTCTATACACCACTTCTGCGTTTTTCCTATCTTTTGCAATTGTGCAACTGCAATTGTGTAATCAATAATTAGATTAAGTGATGATAATACAATTAACAAATCTGAACTATCAAATATGGAGAAAAGTAAACAAGGTATAAAAACAAACAAATATCTAATAATACTCATACGTCGAGAGTATATATAATTTCTACAATGTATGATTGTTATTGCTTTTCCCTCCTACAAAGTCCATAGAAACACTTTCCCAAGGATGGGAAGGAACTATAAGTGGAGTATAAAATCCTAATTTTATATTTCTAGGCTTACTAGTGGCACATGAAGAACATCCTCTTACATATTGTAACACACTCTAATTCATACAAGGCCAATAATAATACCTTTGTAAATGTGCCACCGTCTTGCCTACACCAAAATGGCCAGCAATAAGAGAAGTGTGTGCCTCCCTTATGATGTTGATTTTTTCACCCTGTGGAATGCATAGCTTTCAAAGACGATACAACTACGTATCATGAACATGGTAATCTAATTCCTCTACTTGGTTTCCTTGACACATAATTGTATATACATCTTTGAAATCTTCATCTAAAGCATTTTGAACAACATAACTCTGATGCATGACATAATTATGCTTAAGAATAATTGATGCACTAACAATTGTTCTAGATATCATATCAATAACTTTGTTTTAGATATCTTTCTTATACCTTATCACCAAGTGAAATTAATTCAAGAAAACCATCCATTTGAAATCTCTCGCTTGTTGTAGCTTGCCTTGTGATTGCAATTATTGCAAGTGTTGATGATCAATGTGAATGATAGGTTCCTTTCCCATAAAATAATGTTTCCATTTTTTCACACTTTTCACCAAAGAAAACTATTATTTGTCATATGCCAATAGTTAAATACTGCACCATTAAAAGTTTCAGAATGCTAACAAATGTGCTTACCATGATGCATCAAGAACACTCCCATAACATAGTCACTTGCATTAGTTTGTATCTCAAATAAACATCTTAAATTAGGAAGTGCAAGAACTGGTGCTATACTGATTCTCTCTTTCAATGCATTAAAGCATTTATATTTCTTTCCTCCCCACTGAAAAACCTATGTAACACTTTTCAAGGCATGTAATGGAGATGAAATTGATGAGAAGTTAGAAATTAACCTTCTCCAATATAGGGTTGCTCCCAAAAAGCTCCTAACCTCTATTACATTATTGGGTTTAGGCCAATCCACAACGACTTTGACCTTTGAGGGATCTATATTCAATTCACCCCCTCCAACAATATGACCCAAATATAGTAACGAGGTTTTTCCAAATTCAAATTTAAACATCTTTAAAAATAACTTTTCTTTCTTTAAGACATCTAAGACTTGCCTAACATGCTTGACATGCTCTTCACGAGTCTTGCTGAAAATCAATATGTCATCTAAGTAGACTATCACAAAGTCATGAAGAAAATGTCTTAAGACATCATTCATACCTCTAATGAATGTTTCATGAGCATTACAAAGCCCAAATGGAATAACCAACCATTCAAGCAAACCTTACTTTGTTTTGAAAGTTGTCTACCATATGTCTCCTTCAGAAATCCTAATATGATGATAGCCACTTCTTGAGTCCAACTTAGTGAAATAAACAACATCTTTCAATCAATCAAGTAAATCATCGATTCGAGGAAGAGGGTAATGATTCTTGACCGTGATCTTGTTCAAGGCTCTGAAATCTACACACATGCGCCATGTACCATCTTTCTTTGGTACTAAAAATATTGGAGACCCACATGGTGATGTGTTTGGCCTGATGACCCCTTTATCAAGAAATTTCTGGATTTCTTTCTTGATTTCTGCATTCCCCATGACTGACATCCTGTACATCCTAATGTTTGGAAGCGAACAATCTTGCTACAATTGGATCTCATGTTGGATTCCTCTTATAGTAGGAAATCCTTTAGGTTCCTAAAACATCTTATCAAATGTATTAACAACCTCAATTAAATCATATTTTAATCTTGCATCACATCCTTGGAATGATTTACTTCCAAAATTCTCTTTTTGTTTAATCATAAAGAGTACAAAATTCATACTAGCATTAACAAGTCTCTTCATTTGTCCAACATTTACAAGTGATAAATTCAACTTCTTTTTATGTGCTCTAACAATGTACTCAATCCCATTTTTAAACAAATGATATTTGTTCTCATGGCAATGAAAGATGGCTCTCCTATCATATAGATATGGGATTCCTAAAACAATACCACAAATGTCAAGTGGAATTACATCAAGCTCTACCTCAACTATAAAGTTTGCAATGATAGAAAATTTCAGTTTACATCTTTTTGTCACGTGCAATTTTTCATTGTCACATATCCAACCTAAAGAATAACGTTTAGGATGAGGAATGGTTTCCACGTTTAATTTCTTAACAATATCTTATGAAATAATGTTTGCTCGTGATCTATTATCAAATAAAGTATCCATCTTGTTATGTTTTGAAATGACTCTAATGTGGAAAATATTTATTCTTTCTTTCTCTTGTTGAGTTTCATTGAGGTGATTAAAATAAATAGTACTTGTAATAGAGTCCTTACCCTTAAATCCCATGGTCGTAATATTTTTTTCATCCCAAGAATTGGATCCTAAATCAAGTTGTTTAACTTTAGTAGTATTTTGTTTCCCTTTGTTGTTAAAATTTTTTGGTCTCATCTCAAGACAAAGTTTCCAATGGTGGTGTTCATCATGGATTTCTTTTGAAAAGTGTTCACATGTGAGTTTTTCTCCCTCTCTCTTGACTGAAGCATTCTTCTTCCCTTTTCCTTCGAATTTCCCATTACCTTCGAATTTCCCATTTCCTTTGTCTCCACTCTTGAATGGCTTTTTTCTGCCCTCTTGGGGAACGTTCTTCCCTCTTGCTTCTAAATGAGTTTCATGTACACAAGCTTCATCTATCTTTGTAGGGTTAAACATGAGAATTGTGTGTCTCAAATAACTATGTAAACCTCCAATGTAATTCAGTAGAGTGTCTTGAGAGGATAAATCTATACCCAAAATCAAAGCTCTTTTCTTAAATTCTTGAGTATAGATTTACACATTTTGACCCTTAGCTTGCCTAAAGTTTTGTTAGAAAATTATATATTATAGAAAAATGGAACACATAAAATATTGCAGAAATATAAACACAGAAAATGCATAAAACAAGAGAGACATAGTTATACGTGGTTCACCCAATTTGGGCTATGTCCACGGAGAAACAGCCAGTCCTTCCTCTTATATTATCCAACAAACTAAAGAGATACAACTTACAACAGATCCACTGTAATTCCCTCTTTGCTCTCAATCTCCTCTCTCTTCCTCACTCAGAATATAGATCTACATAGACACAATACAACTCCTTCATATATAGTGAGGGGTTGTCTTCTAAGGCAAAAAACCATAAATTAAACATAACTTCTACTGTCAAATCTCTGCCAAATGAATGGCCCAGATTGACTACGAAATTACAACATTTTACAAGGCAATTTTACATCTATATTTAGCTTCGGGAGCACTGCCCCCAATCCCCCCGCCAGGGGTGGGTTCCCAAATGTCGCAACCTCCCCCCCTGGACCCCCCCTGCAGCACAAATATTATGGGCGGCGTTGCTGATCCATTACGAATTGGGGTCCAATGCAGTGATACCTCTGAACAAAGAATATAATTAAGCTCCACACCCAACAATCTCCCACTTGGAGACTGATTATAGAAACTCCACTACTGCTTCATTTGCTGGACAATGACTCTACTATATACTTGGTTTTTTCTCATCTTCTTCATCATACTTGAAGACCAATTGAAACATAGAACACTCTTAGTTTCTCCCTGGTTACAACTTTTGTTAACACATCTGCAGGATTCTGGCTAGTGTGTATCTTTTCTAGCTTCAGCTGTCCATCTTCCAATGTTGACCGTATGAAATGGTACTTGATCTGTATATGTTTAGTCTTGGAATGAAATTCAGATTTCTTTCCAAGATGTATGGTAGTCTGGCTGTCACTTTATAACATGCCCAAATCCTGCTTCTTACCTAATTCATTCAAAAACCTTTATAACCAAATCATTTCTTTACTAGTCTCTGTTGCAGCAAAATACTCTGATTCTGTTGTTGAGAGTGAAACAACACTTTGTAGTTTTGAGACCCAACTGACAGCTATTACACCTATATTAAACACTTACCCTATTGTGCTCCTCTTGTTATCTCTATCACCTGCCATATCTGCATCAACATATCCCTGTAGATAAATGTTTGAACCACCAAAGCATAATGCTTGATTTGGATACCTCTCAATATCTTAGAATCCACTTCACTGCCATCCAATGTTATTTTCCTAGATTGTTCATGTACCTGCTTACAACTCCCACTGCATGTGCAATATTAGGCCTTATGCAGACCATTGCATACATTAAGCTTCCAACTGTTGATGCATATGGAACTTTAGACATATGAGCCATTTCTTCCTAAGTCTTGGGACACTCCTCCTTACTTAATTTTAAATGGCTAGCCAAAGGTATACTAACTGGTTTCGCATTCTGCATATTGAACCTTTTCAAAGCCTTTTCTATGTACTCAGTTTGAGACAATGTTAATTTGTGATTCTTCCTGTCTCTAGTTATTCTCATACCAAGGATTTGTTTTGCAGCACCCAAATCCTTCATTGCAAATGAGTTCACCAATTTTCTTTTGAGCACATTTATTTCTTGCATGTTAGAACCTGCAACAAGCATGTCATCTACATACAATAACTATATAATATACCTGCCACCATTTTTCCTTTTGAGATAAACACAATGATCATAGTGACATCTAGTATAACCTTGTGCAAACATAAACCTATCAAATTTTAGATACCACTGCCTTGGAGCCTGTTTTAAGCATTACAAGCTCTTCTTGAACCTTCACATTAGTTTGTCCTTCCCCTTTACCTCATATCCTTGTGGCTGCTACATATATATCTCTTCATCCAAATCCCCATGTTGAAAGGTTGTCTTTACATCTAATTGCTCAAGGTGAAAATCTTCAGTTGCTACTAGACTTAAAATAGTTATGATTGAAGTCATTTTAACAACAGGAGAAAATATCTCATCAAAGCCTATACCCCTTTTCTGTGCAAACCCTTTCACCACAAGTCTAGCTTTATACATTTTTCTACCTCCATATTCTTCCTTCAACTTGTAAACCCATTTATTCTGCAATGTTGTTTTACCTGCAGGCAACCTGACTAAGTCCCAAGTCTAGTTATGGGATAAGAAGTCCATCTCTTCTTTCATGGCTTGCTCGCACTTTTTCTTGGTTTCTACCTGTACTACTTCTTCATAACATTCTAGTTCACCATAATCAGTCAACAGTACAAAATATAATGAAGGAGAGTATCAATCAAGGGGTCTACTTATTTGTGTAGGTCTTCTAACACCACTTTCAAGTGTTTGAGGTTCTTGTTGTTGTTGTGGTTGTTTTTCTGGCTATTGATCATTATGATTTTCAGGCACCATCACTTTTTCTTTGATCTCATCAAGCACTGTGTATTCTCTGTTTCCTTTTTATTGTTTCTTTTCCTGTAGATGATCCTTATACAAAACCTTTTCATTAAATATGACATCTCTTCTCCTAGTGATTTTGTGTTTTTCATAATCATAAAAGCGATAACAACAATAATTAACACCATGTCCAATAAAAGTACATTTCTTTGATTTTTCCTCAAGCTTTGTTCTATTTTCTTTATTAATGTGGACAAAGGCTTCACAACCAAAATTCTTTAAAAAAGCGTAGTTTACCCTTTTACCTGTCCATTACTCCTTTGGAATACCACCATTGAAGGAACTTGAAGGCCCTCTGTTTATTAGATAAATAGTAGCATCTACAACATCTACCCAAAATTGTAAAGGAAATCTTGCATGCAATCTCACGTGCCTCACACGCTCCATGATTGTCCTGTTCATCCTTTCTAACACACCATTTTCTTGTGATGTTCCTAGAACTATCTTCTCTCTGTGAATTCCATTCTCTGAACAGTACCTATCAAAATATTTGTTGCAATATTCACCTCCATTGTCTGATCTGAGATACTTCAACCTTTTTCCTATCTCATTTTCAACCAAAGCTTTCCATTTCTTGAAAGTATCAAATAGATCAGATTTATTTCGAATACAATAAATACAGGTTGCATCATGAATAAAATTAACATAATAATAAGAGCCACCAAGAGATGATACCTGAGCAGATCCCCATACATTTGTATGCACAAGCTCTAATTTTTCGCTCTTCCTTTCTCTCCCAACTCTGAGAAATTCGACTCTCTTTTGTTTTCCATAAACACAATTCTCATAGAATTT
>APFE030353174.1:0-27015 GCA_000404065.3 Pinus taeda
TGGAGACACCCTGATCTCAATCTGTCTTTACTATAAATTTTTTCTATGACTTCAACTGTTTAATTGGAATTCTTAACTTCTCCAATAAACCCTGAATATTTCACAGTTACTATTTAGTAATTCATGTATGCTACTAAGTAGAAATTGTTGTTCAAATTGTTATCACACTATCCGTAATTCCATTTCCCATTGTTTCACTCACTAATCAGAATTTATATTAAGAATAGCCATCTAGCCTTGCAGTAAAACTTTCTCCATCACAGGCACCAGGACTGTCTCAGATTTCTGACTCCATATGCCCAATGAACTAGCATCTTTCACACATTTCATGCCCTTCTCACAACAACAGTTCACAACCAAAGTCTCAAACAAAAAACTGAAACTTATAACTAGCCTAAAAATCTTCACAAAACAGAGCTAAAACTTAAAGAGAGAGCCCTCTCTGATTATAGGTAGGCTAGGACCTATACTCCAAAGCTTGGTTAGTGGTTACCCCGGCCGTATTCCCTTGGGAGTCATAGGGAACATACTGGGTGTTAACATAAATGGTGACTCCACTGGGGACTTCCTAAGGATTTTCTAATTGTTGTATATTTCCTAAAGCTACATATGAAGCCTAAATGTCAGCCAGGAAGCCTTCAAAACTATTTCTATTTTACATTAACAAGTTTAGATAAAAGTTGCTTCAGTCAATCTTCATGCTAGCTTTGAGATATACACAGCCATTCCAAAATCTTGTCTGGTCCTTGCAGATACAAGAAAATTCCAAAAAATACTCAAAAAACAAGTTCAGAAGCTCGCTCCCAAGAGGAATCCATGGTATACAAGTCAAATCCTGACCCCAATCCACCAACTATTTTTGAAAACCCTAACACAATCCCTAAAATCATTAGGAAGCAGAAAGGGCAGGAAAATCCTATTGATTTGAGTCCTGAGACAGTTTACCCTAACCCTGTTCCTACTCCAATCAAGGTTCTATTCCGGTCTACCCCTGATTCCCCTAGTTCACCATCTACATATCAAAGCCCTCCTTTCACACCTTCATCCACTGTACATATTCCCTTGACCAACACTTTAGTTTCTGCCATACCTATTACCCCTGTTGTACCAATTGTTCCTATTGTCCCGTTTATCCCTGTTAATCTTATAAACCCTGCAAATATGGCTAATAGATATGCTCCCCTGCAGTTACCTGCTAATGCTGTAGCTCTACCTCAGGACTACCAATCCAAAATCTCATATTTTGACTCCACTGGCCCTTTCACAGCTATACAACATGCCAAAAGGATGCAAGATCATTTTGAGAACTATGAAATAGATGATGACAGTGTGAGAATGAGAATTTTTGTTTAGAGCCTGACAGGTGATGTAAGAACCTGGTTTAGATCACTTGTTGTAAATACCATAACAATTCTTGATGAGCTTTATCAAGCCTTTACTAACAAATGGGAAAAAAAGAAAGATCCCTTGCACATACTGGGTGAATATGATACAATCAAACGAGGTCCTCAAGAGACCGTTTTGGAGTATTCTGCAAGATTCAACAATGTATATAACGCAATACCACAAAATTTAAGACCTCCTCCCGATTTAGATTTGTACAAATTTCCTGATGGTTTTGACCCTGATATGGCATATCAGTTAAAGGAAAGAGCCCCTAAAACCCTTGAAGATGCCCAAAAAGTTGTTGTCACAGTAGAGGCTAACCTAATTGCCAAAAGAAACAGGGCAAGATTGGAAAAGAGAACCACCTTCAAAGAATAACCCTCAGCCTTTGATTAGAAATTGGATGCAATACTCACTGGTATGAAGAGGTTGGGTGATAGAGTAGAATCAGTTGAGAGAAAGTCATCATGGGAAGCACCACAAAATAAACCTATCAGGAATCCCAATTTTAGGAGAAATCAAAACCCAAACGTTAGCAAGGCCAGTTCTGATCCAGAGATAAGACCTCCATTCCAGGAAAACTATACTGAAGCATCCACTTCAAATGAGCAAGTAGATGACACCCACATTAACCTGATGGGCCTGAATTATGAGCAACAAGTTTTTCTGAGTCAAGAAGATCATAAGGATGATGACATTAAGTAGTTCCAAACCAATTCAGGTGAGTCATGTGACTTTAAACAAGTTTATGACACAGGTGTTTATGAAGTTCATAAGCAATACAAGCTAAGAAGCAGAACTGTAAATGTAACACAACTTGAAAAAACAAAGGATAGCCTGCAGCCCAAAAGAGCCATAGTCACAGAGCCACATGACACAACTGATTCAGTTACAAATGAAGTAACCATTGAAGAAGTTACTGAACCATTTTCCCCAAAACAACAGCCAATGGTTGCATCACCTTTGCAGCCTAATCCAAGTAATACTCCGCAAGAGATGAGTAAAAAGGACAAGCCTCAAGATCAAGATAAGAATCAAGAAGGAAACTTAATGAACAAGGAAAAGGTTGTTACCCACAATACTAAGATCCAATCTGAAAGACCCTTTGACTTAGAAGCTGAAATTGGCAAATTGAAGATAGTTATTCCTCTTTCAGAACTAGCCAAGCATGACATTTACAAACAACAAATCAAGAAGTCCCTTCAACTTACTCGTAATAAAGATAGTGTCAATGTGTTGGATGACACCCCAGAATTGCTTTTCGGTCCAGAGGTTGATGGAAAGACAACAGTTACAGGGATATTACCTTTCTATGTCAGCTTGCATGTTCATGATAAGACACTACATAATGCAATGTTTGATTCAGGTGCCTCTCATAACCTTATGCCTAAATCAGTGATGGAGAGGCTCAACCTAGACATTACAAGACCTTATAAGGACCTATTTTCATTTGACTCCAACCAAGTTAAATGTTTAGGCTTAATAAAAGATCTATGTGTGTCACTTGTCCAGTACCCAAATAAAACAATTCTAATGGATGTTGTAGTTGCTGATATCCCACCCAAATATGGAATGTTATTATCAAGATCATGGGGGGCTAAACTCCAAGGTTCCCTACAATTAGACATGTCATATGCCACCATCTCAGTCTTTGGTCAACCCAAGATTCTATAAAGAGAGTCACTTATGAAATACATGGTCAACAGTGAAGAAAAGCCTCAAAACTTTCCCATATATGTTGTCCATTCTGACATAGACTCCTATATTGTCTTCAATGATAATACAGGTCCCACAAGTGATGAAGAAACCCAGACACTCAAACAAGATCGGCATATAAATGAAGAAACTGTTGTTCTAGAAATAATGGTTGAGAAATCAATAAACAAAACTGTTCAAGAAGACAAACCAAATGTAAGCCAAAATCTCAAGTTGTTGATGCCAAGTCCTACAATAGTTGACAATTCTTCCCTTAATCAAGAAGTCCTCTGGTTTCTTGAATTCGATGGGTCAATCAACAAATTAGGGACAGGAGCAAGGGTTTGGATACATAACAAACAAAACAATCATGCAGAGGGCTGAGCCTATAGATTAAACTTCAGGTGCACCAACAATATGGCAGAATATGAAGCTCTCTTACTAGGCCTCAAGCTAGTAAAATCCTTACAAGCCATAAAAGTTTCAATCCTAAGAGACTCAGACCTAATTATCCAACAAGTAAAGGGAAATTTTGTCACTAATGACAAAAGATTGAGATCTTATAGGTCTGCTGCTGCTGAAATACTAAATTCCTTCACTGAATTTCAAATTACCAAAATTCCTAGAACCCATAATCTTCATGCTCATAGTTTGGCTACATTTTCAAGCACTTGTAAACTACCTTTTGAACCCCGGCATTGCTTTACAGCTGAGATAAAACACATACCTTCTGTCCCAAACAATGTCAAGGATTGGCAAGTGTTTGAGGATGATACACAAATAAACAATTTCTTGACTTTGCAGCAAGAATTTTCAGGACTAAACATTGATACAGAGGTTGCAAGTGATTCACAAATACTAGGTGAATAGCACCAAACAAATATATCACTCAAAACAACAAATCAAATGCTTTTTCCAACAAACTTTGACCAGGAGAAAATACAAAAACTTGAACAATTACATTCTGAGGAAATAGTTGATGTTGAAGCTGAAGTTATACAATTGAAAGACAATTTTCTTCCAACAGGCCTAGCTCCATTAGAGGACATTTTTGACTCAAATGATGTCCCTAGAAAACCAAAATTGCAGCCCCTTAATGCTGCCATTGAAGAGTGCAACATTGGAGCTATTGAAAAACCCAAGATAATTAACTTATCTGCATCTTTACCACCTGATCAAAAGCCTAAATACATTGACCTCTTTAAAGAATTCCAAGATGTCTTTGCATGGAGTTATGAGGATTTAAAGTCCTATGACACCTCTGTCATTCAACACACTATCCCTCTCAAGCCCAATCAAAAACCCTTTAAACAGAAATTGAGGAGAATCAATCCTATGCTTCTCCCTTCAATTGAAAAAAAGGTACAAAAAATGTTTAAAGCTGGCATCATAGCACCAATCAGATTCTCTGACTGGATTTCAAATTGGGTCCCTACAAGAAAGAAAATAGGTGAAATAAGGCTTTTTGTTGATCTAAGGAACTTGAATCAAGTGTCCCTAAAAGATAATTACCCCTTACCCAAGAAAACAGAGGAAAACTGTGTTTTTTTTTTAAACATGCATAAAATTTTTATGTAATTCCTCTTCTTATATGGACTCAATTCCTCCTTAAAATTATATCGTTCCTTGCACATATTGATAATCAAGCTGGGTATGCATGGAACCTACCTCCTCAAGGCAGAAATCAAGCAAAAAAATTTGTGTTTTCTCCTTAAAAACTGCTTACTGCCCCTCCTATAGAACTGCCTGTAGGTGCTCCTATAGAACATGTAAGTGCTCTTGTAGAATGCCGATAGCAGGAGGATTGATGAAAGTGATGGAGAACAATGGCTTCGAGGTTGTGGTGGTGACAAAGACCTTGTTGCAGCTAAGTGGATGAGGATAGAATGAAATAAAAAGTGGTGAAAGAGTTTCAAGGAGGAGTACTTATTTCTTCTTTTAGATATTTTTGGTGATGGGGTGAGCTAGCAATTGCCATATTTGTACCATTGGTCACCACCTACCTTGTCATCATGGCTCTTTCCTGTAATCACCTCTCATCATTGCATTAGAGTTTGCAAACCCTCCACTACCTGTCATTGGGATCTTTCTCTGAGTTGACCATGTGCACGTGTGGTGGCATCTTCAGATGAGTGCAGTCAACTGGATGAGGGTGGCTAGTTTACTGGCCACCTTTTCCCATTCAACCCTAACCATCTCATTTGCTTATGGATATATTTCAATTACACAGATGCAACTGAGGAGACGGTTAGTCACTTACCTGTGAGTCGAATGTATGTGTTGTGAGGTATTTTGGTTCCTTTTGCTATTGCATGCTTGTATTTCCTTTGTTGCATGCATGTGTTTCATTTTTTGCATGATCTCTGTTGTCTGATGTGCGGTTTTTTGTCTTGTGTAGGTATCCTCTAGTTGGATTTAAGCTGCATATGTCTCCTTCAATCCCATGGTTGCACTTTTTTTGTTGTTGTGGCTTGATTTTAATGGGATCAATCACTACAGGAATTCCTCTAGGAGCTCCTATAGCTGCTTTTCCCTTTAAAATTTAAGCTAATTGTTTTGTGCTGGGAGATGTGAATATGGGGCCAGAGATGTTGATGGAGATGGAGAGGTACTAGATAAGCTGTAGGTGAGATTTGAGGTGCTTCTCCCTTTATTTTTTGTTTTTTTTTTTCTAAAAACTGGTTTCTGTGTTTTTCTGTGATAGGAAGGAAAAAGTGATGATGATGATGTGATGCAAGTGTCAAGTGGATGGAAAGGAGGGTTTATAGCTGTAGGGGGGTTTACATGTTCTTCATAAAGCTTCCCATCCCATCAAACTGCTTTTTGGAACCATTTCTGGCTCTTTGTGATTCCTACAGGAGCCTCTCGTAGAACACACAATTTCTGAAAAAAACATAGTGAGGTGGAAGGAAGGTCAGAAATGATGGAGAAGTGTGTGGAGGAGATGAAATAGGCTTTGTGGCATATTATCTTGCCCCTTGTGTTCCTCCTACAACCTGCAATGCACATTAAAATTCAATTTTCTTTTTCTGCTTTTCTCTTTTTTTTTTTTTTTGAAAGACAACTAGGGTGCCTCAAGGAGGTTTTCACCCTGATTGCCTTCCTTGGGTGCCTCCAAGGGAGGTTTTCAACCAACGATCTTATTCTCTTTTTATTTTTTATTTTTGGTTGTTTTTGGCATCACTGGGCTGCCTTAGAAGAGGTTTTCAAACCAATGATTGGACTCAAGTGCCTCATGAAGGTTTTCACTTGAGTCCTTATTATTTTTCTTTTTTCTCTGTTTCTTTAATGTGTGGAGGCTAAGACATGCTCCACTACATCACTGTCTTATCCAGATCTTCAATGAACTATCACTTTGAGAGGGGATTCTTGTAAATTTTCAACCTATGTCCATTGACAAGCATGGGGATGGCTTCCTCATCAATGGTTCTAATTAGAACTGTGCCATTGTCATTGCATTTTTCCATAGTGTAGGGTCCCAACCATCTTGTCCTCATATTTCCTTTGAAGTCTTTATACCCTGAGTCATAGAGTAGTGACCAATCTCCCTCTTGGAATTGCTTCTCCTTGATATTTTTTCCATACCATATTTTCCTATGAAATTGAACTACCTCTGTGTGGAGAAGGGCCTGCAATCTTTGTTCATCCAACCCATTGAGTTAAAGTAATATTTCCTTTTGTGCATGGCTAAGGTCTAGGTCTAGCTGAGCTACCATCCTTAGTGTATTGAATTCAAATTTAGTTGACAGCAAAGCCTTCTTCCCATAGCCTAGTTCACAGGGTATTAACCCTATGGTGGTCTTCCATGTTATGTTGTAGGCCCAGGTGGCCTCAACTAATCTGTGCACCCAATATTTTCTACTACTGCTCACTACCTTGGTTATAATTCCTTCCAAAGCTCTGTTAGTGACCTCCACCTGCCCATTGGCTTGTGGATGATAAGGGGTGGAGGTCTTGTGGTTGATTTTATGATGTGTGAGTAGGTCTTCAATCAAATTGGAAGTGAACTGACTGTCTTGATCCATGACCAATTGTCTTGGATACCCGAACTTGTAGAATATGTTTTCTCTCAAAAAATCAACTACTTGTTCCTCTGTTGGTGCTTTGATTGGTTTTTCTTCTACCCATTTTGTCAAATAATCGGTGCAAACAATGATGTATTGCTTCTGTTTTGAAGGAGGGTTGATAGGACCCAAAAAGTCCATGCCCCACTTCTCAAATGGCTCTAAGGACACTTGAGGTTGCATGGGCATCTCATCCTTTGGAGTAGGTTTCCCCATCCTTTGACACCAATCACATTGGTTGGTGTATCTCCTCACATCTTGACGAAACGTAGGCCAATAGTAGCATGTTAGCAAGATTTTGGAGGTAGTCCTCTTTGCTGCAAAATGACCTCCACAAGGCCCATCATGATAGGTCAGGAGAATGTCAATGACTTCCTCCTCCTTGACACATCTTCTCAAGATCTGATCTAGGCGAATTTTGAAGAGATTGCCCCCAATCTAGGTGAAAGGGGCACTTTTCCTCACTATCTTGCTTTTCTCCTTTGAGGACAGGTGTGATGGAAACTGTGCTGAAACCAAGTAGTTTGCTATATCAGCAAACCATGGAGAGAGTACTGAGATAGCAAAAAGGTTTTCATCTGGCATTTGATCATCCGCCACTCCTTCTTCACCTACAAGCAAATCTACTCTAGACAAAAAGTCAGCAAATACATTTTCTTTACCAGGCTTATCAACAATGGTAAGATCAAACTAATGTAATAAAAGCAACCATATAATAATGTGAGCATTTACATCTAGTTTGTTCATTAAATATCTAATTGCAGCATGATCAGTGTGCATGAAGGTTTGATAGCCTATGATATAATGTCTGAATTTGTTCCTTCTCGGTCACTGTGTAGTTTAACTCCGCCTTTGACAAATTTTTTCTTATAAAGTATATGGCATAAGGTATCTTTTCATCGATTTGTCCTAAGGTGGTGTTACCAGGAATAGTGTCCACTCGGATGCTGCTATTCCCACTAAGAATGGTAGCTATCTTAGAAACAAACAAGTAGAGTCTACTTTCGTTTTCCTTTATTAAAATAGATAAGAGTGGAACAAAGGAGACCAACCTTAGTCTTGCGCTTGATTTCCTTGTTTGATTCCTCTACTTCCTGATAGAGCTTTGCCGCTTCTTCTTCGTCTGCCCAACTAAAAAGAGCACCTGTGGAATCACAGAAACATACTACTATCGAAGAACAAAGATCTATATTCATAAACAACACAAGACCAGATGTGTGTTAACCATACAAATGCATATATAATGAAACATACAAGAATATGGAGGAAAACTTGAACAACTTTATTAAGATCAAAAGTAGCAAGAGGATTACAACCATATGTTCTAACTTGGCATCATCCTCCAGCAAGGAAGCCCTTCTCCACCTCAAGTAAAGATTAGATCACCCAACACTATGAAGTTACACCAGAAAACCAACAACATTCTCTACAAGATACAAGATTCCAACCTCTAGATCTCTGTGATGAGGGATCCATAAATAGATGATTGTAGGGAGGTGAGTCATCCTCTGGGGTCTTGATTAGTGTCCTCTCTTTGATAGTTCCACTTGGAGAATGATGATCTCTTACTCATCCTTGGTCGAAAACAGAGAGGCAAGTGTCAGAGGGGAAGCTTCTGGAAGATTCCATGATCTTCCACCTCGCAATTTGGTCCCCGCCATTCGTCCATTCCCCGACCATCGCACCCTAACAGAGGAGCCATTTAGTATGCATCGCACCCTGTACACTGGGAAGGTGATATGCATCACACCCTCTGCACTGGGTATTCAATATGGTCCAGTTTTGACCATTTCTGAGCAGTTTTTAGTGGAGAACTTTTGGGAGATGATGTAATCAACTGACCTTGTTCCTTTAGGAAGTGAAGCAACAATTTTAGGGATTTAGGAGCCCTCAGTTTATGGACATTTATGATTGGGGTTGAAGTGCCCAAAAATGTCTATAACAGTTGCCCCCTAAAGCATGAGGTCATTAATATTTTTGATGTCGGGTGAAATGCTTTACCATGAGGAATCGAAGTTTCTTTGAGCTGGGAGGCGACCTATAATAAGATACAATACAATACATTATTTTGACAACATTTTTTCATGATCTAGCTAAGGCAGGCATTCCCATGCTCAGCTTTATAAATTCATTTTCATGTACATAGGATACATAATCGTCTATGTGGCAGACTGATGATTCAGACTCATTATCCTTTGATTTGGATGATCATCTGTTCGGAAATTATGTACATTTGATGTCTTTATATTCCTGGATATATTGCAGCTCGGATGGATGAAACTAGATCTGGGGTCTTCAAAACTAGTTCAATCTTCACTTGGAGTACAAGTCGATCCATGTGAAAAATGTTCTGGAGTCGAACATGGAAAGACATCGACTGATTACTAGCCAAGGATGTAAGCTGTTAATAGGCATGAGAGGAATCACCAATAATGAAAATGACCCTCAATTTGTGTGGTGTGAGAAAGGACTTGGAGTCGAACACCATGCAAAATCTTTCAGTCGAAGGCCATTGATGTAAACCTATCGCCGAAAGTGAGAAACTTGCCATTGAGGCATGCAAGCTTCAAAGTATTGAAAGGGTTGTTCCTAAGTCAACTTCTTGGATAATGCGCTGATGTCGACAAGAAGTGACCCATCGCAGGAGGGCCTTAATGAATCCCACATCAACAACACGGAACGAAGCAAATGATTTTGGAGGTGAAAACAATCTGATGATATAGGGTTCAGGATGGCGGTCATGAAAGGATGGAGCATGAACGTATTACAGTGGGTGAGACACAGGAGAATTGTCTAAATGACTTCTCTTGAACATATCGGTGACAGTAATGATGGATTGGTAGCGTTAACCCCAAAGATGGATGGTGTGACGGACCAATGGTGATGACCAATGAACGGAACGACCCAACCCGGCTTGGATGCGGAAGGAAAGTGTCATGTTCAAGAGCGACTTGCTACCAATAAAGCTTTTTCAAGCTTTCTTCCCAGTTTTCCCCAATCATTGTTGGCTAGTACCTCTTTATTTTTGTCAAGCTTGAGGAGGATAACATATGCTTGTTCTATAATTCGCCCTTCGGGCGAACTTGTCGCTATATTTTAGCGAGCCTAGCAACAATGAAACTCATTCTTGTCCATTTGGACGAGTTTGTCGCTATTCGGTTTTAACGAGTTTAACGACAAAGATAACTCGGTCCTTTTCAATTTTAGAGAGTCTAAAAGGGACGGAAAGGAGACTCCAAAGATTCCTTTTCGTCATATAATCCCTTAAGTCCAAAAAGTGTAAAATAATACGAAAGGGATGAATTTTCGATAGTTTTAATGAGCCGAACAAGACAAGTGCTTGATCTTTTTGTGTAATAATCCCTTAGGTCCAAAAATATTAAAATCTATAGGAGGGATAGCACTTCCGATCACTTTAATGATCCGGAGAGGCTAATCGCTCGGCAATCTTTTCATATTTTATGAGTCAGTTGAAAAGAGCTTAAAGGAGACTCGTTTTCAAGGAACGAGTGATGATTTCGGGTAGCAGCTGATTCCAGGTAAGGTTTGGAATTTTCAAATCACGGCAGTGTCACAAGGATGGCTAATAGAATCACTCTTTGTAGATGTTCCTCGAAAGGGTAAACAATCATATGGAGGTGAATGATTGGCTAAAAACAGAGTGGAGGTGATGATGAGAACACGACCAAGGCTCAAAAGCTGGCGATAAGGCATTCACAATGGCTATTTACCGGTTCATTTTTTAATGAGCTTAAACTCTGGGGGAAACATTTGCTCATGACTTATGTTTATTTTTTAACGAGCTTGAACTATGCACTAAAACTGCTCATGGTGGGTTTATTTTTAAATGAGCTTGAACCCTGTGGTAACACTGCTCACCAGTCGTATAATAAGGATGTCTCATTCAAGATGCCATTTTTAAGGGGCTTGCACCTTTTGAAGCTTTGCCCCAGATCCTTTCTTTATGCAAGCTAAGAAACAACCAGCCTTACGGGTTTAAAGGGTTAGAGGTCCTACAAATTTAAAAAATAAATGGTCGCTCTTCACTTGCATGCAGAAAGGTTTGCATGCCCCTAGGTATAGCGAAAAATTCCCAGGTTACCATGAAAGTTCTATCCGCGTAGCAGATAAAATGCTTCCTTGGCGATGTCTACTGAAATAGACAAAGCTGAGCGGCGTATAGTTACTCCACTGACATAACTTTAACAAAGGTATCTTATTCTAGCCTAATCCCATTGTCCTTTGAGGACGGGTGTGTCAGACTAGTCATATATCCTCCACTGAAACCTACTCTATACCCAAGGTTTTCTTGCCGAAACAGACCATGGTGCATGCCCCCTGGGTTTCCGTCACATCCTCCTGAATCACTCGCACTCATCGGGTGGACGGACTGGAGATCGATGAGACATTCCTTCCATGAAAAGGCCATTTAGGGACGGCATTTGACTATTTGCGATGTGTGAACCAAGAAATGACATTTGTTCTACGAGCTTGACCATTCTTCCTTCATGCAGAAAACACATTACTCTAAAGAGTGAGGAGACGATGACTCCCATGCAATAAATATAGTCACGTCCAAGGGGTAGATTATAATCCAAGGGTCCTTGAACTACCATCACATTCATGTGAACGATTTTCCTTCTCAAAGTAATGGGCACATTTGGAAGGATCCCTAATGGTCGACTGGTTCCTTTGTCAAAGCCTGTCAGATTTCTCATTTCAGGCAAAAGCGATGGCGAACCAAGCACTTTCCAAGCAGTTGCGGAAAGGATACTCAGAGAAGCCCCTTCATCGATGATGGTATCGGCCATGACCATTCTGTAAGCTTGTACAATGATTCGAAATGGTACGCTAGCTTGTAAATAGGGTCTCCCTAGTAGATTCCAGTCGAAGTAAATGACTAGGTTGCTTGGAGGTGGGACCGGATAGATGGCCGGGTATGACTCTGATGAACTTCCTTCTTGCAATAAAGGAACAGGTGGACTTCCCCCAAGTTCATTAGAGTCTATGTTTACGAAAATAATTTGAATGGTGTTGTTCTCTTTCTCTTCAGTGATGGTATCATTCGAAGATGAACACTCTGAAGGCAAAACCGGGTCAATTTCCATCTTGACCTTTCGAATTTCGTCTAGTATGGATTCAGAGGGTTCATTTTCAATGATATACGCTTCGGCTGACCACAATGATGGGCCAGTTGGATTTTCAACCAATGCTGGACTTGGCAAGAGTTTTTTATATCCATGAGGGAGCCGTAGTGGTGAAGCAGGACGGTCATCCAAAACTCTTTTAGCTTCGTCAAGGAAGCGATAATAGTGGACAGCGTGATTGACTTCACATAATTTACAAGGAAATTTTGGATTCCTTTTCTGTCCAGATACTTCACTTTCACTGGTTAATGGTGTGCATTCAACATGGTCATCAGAGGTTGACGACATTGGATTGTGCAAACAAGGAGACCAGTCCCTTAAGATTCGAGGGATGCAGGGACAATCTCGGTGATAGTGGTCTCCATTGCAAATGACACAAGGAGATTTAGGTTTAGATGGTGCGGTGTGAGGATTTTCACTAGATGAAGCTTAGTTGCCCCCTTTCGATTTTGGTTCCTTTTTCTTCTTTTCCTTTTTCTCTTTCTACTTCTTCTTCTTCTCAGTTACTTGATTTTTAGCTTTATCAGCTTTATCAAGCGAAGAGGAAGGAGGAGAGGGAGAATCAGACGAAGTAGAAGGTTGGTGGGAAACTCTAGTATCATCTAGTTGCTGACTTTACTGTTAAGGAATTACGGTATTTTGAACGACAGAGGTAGAGAAGAGCCAGACGAGCAAACCAATCGTTAACCCTGGAAGTGACAATGTGGCCATATGGGGTGTACCAACATCTCCCCAAGAGGTGAAGGGACTAGGATTTCCTCCAAGGGGAAATCCTTGGTTGGTAGACTCCATTTTCTCATCCTAAAAACCAACGGGGGAATTTGTGATGTTATTCCGATTAAAATAAATTTTAGATGCTTTGACACAACTTGTTTTTTCAATTTTAAAGAGTCAAGAAAAAACAAAAGATGACTCTAGTCACCTTCGATTTTTACTGAGCCTGAAGTGAAAAGTGCTTAGAGGACCTTTTCTTTTAAGGAGTCTAAAAAGGAGCAAAATGGACTACTCTAGAGATCTAGGCAGAGGGGATTACCAAACCAATTGCAAAACTACAGAATACGTTTTACGGTACGACAGTCAATCTTCCCGAATGCTGTGTTCAGTGCATTGGGATCGATAGGGCGATAGACATGGATTCCTAAGGATAAAGGATATAGCCTATTGTGGTCTCCCAATATATACTCGATGGTATGTGGGAGCACAAGTCCATATTGGCACTTGTCGTTTCAGAGTGGAGGAATCACCCAACCAACAATGAAAACAACAGTTACCAGGTTTTATGACGTCGGAATACGTCTCTAGCCTAGACTTCTAGATGTTGTGTGTTAGGTTCCAAAGCGTTTTTAGATTCATTAAATTTATTTTATAGTTGATCTTGTTTAAAAACTTTCCTTTCAGGTTCACCGCGTGATGTGTATACAATTCCTAAAATGCAGTCTAAGATGATAAACAACTATTTAATCTTCTTTTGGAAATAAAAATCCTAGCTACTAAGGAAAGAAAGTTGAGAATCTTTCAACAAAGAGCATAAAGCACACACTAAATGCACTTTCATAAATCAAACCAAGCAGTCTAAATGAAAATGCCCATGCATGTATTTGTTTTCAGCCTTCTTAATGTATGAATGACGATAAGAAAGCTAAGTGCAAATCTGAATTATTTCCAAAGCGACAATACTTAACAAATTTCTTTTCAAAATGAAGTGAAGATAAGGGCGACACTTTGCGATTTCAAAATGAAAACTATTTTTCGACACTTAAAATCTACTAATTCAAATCATATACAAGAGTAACAGTACAATCGACTATCAAGAATAATGGGATTCTCTTCTATGACTGAAAACGACAATTACGACACTTTCATATTAAGAAACGACAGTTCGACTACGCTACTTATTTCCAAAAGAGAACTAAAAATGGCGCACAATACATAAAAACACTTACAGTTCTTTGCACAACAGAGGTGGAATGATGGAAGAGAAGGGGGTTTTCACAGAGATATACTAACCATAGACAACAAAACTCCTGAATAGAGCTGAAAAGAGTGAAGAAAAACCAAAGCTTGAAGGTAAAATTAACCTTCCCTGACAATCGCACCTATCACACAAGGAATCCAGTATGCATCTCACCTACTGCACACGGGAAGTGCGATGCATATAGATTGCCTTGAAGAGAGGGTGCAATGGTACCAGTGTGAGACTTTTAACCAGTATTTTCTCACAATTTGCAATTCAGTTCGGGGATTTAGGCCAAGTGATGTTCAGTAAATGTAAATCACAGGGGTTGATCTAAGGAGGTTACTAGAGCCAACACTTAGGGATATTAGAACATTTGCAGATCGATTGTTCAATTTATAAAGAAAACCCAGAGATAGAATGAAGCAACATTGATCTACTTTGCATCTCTATAACAAATGCAATTCGAAGGCTCGCTGGCTTGACTTCAGGCTCCATCTGTAAGTTTATAAAATAAACAAAGATGGACTAACAAACAATCTATTCGCTCCCCAGCAGAGTCGCCATTTTGTTACTAGGAATAGTGTCCACTCGGATGTTGCTATTCCTACTAAGACTGGTAGCTATCTTAGAAACAAACAAGTAAAGTCTACTTTTGTTTTCCTTTATCAAAATAGATAAGAGTGGAACAAGGGAGACCAACCTTAGTCTTGCGCTTGATTTCCTTGTTTGATTCCTCTCCTTCCTGATAGAGATTTGCCACTTCTTCTTCATTTGCCCAGCTTCAAAGAGCACCTGTGGAATCACAACAACATACTATTATCGAAGAACAAAGATCTATATTCATAAACAACAGAGGACTAGATGTGTGTTAACCATAAAAATGCATATATAATGAAACATACAAGAATATGGAGGAAAACTTGAATAGCTTTATTAAGATCAAAAGTAGCAAGAGGATTACAACCATATGTTCTGACCCAACATCATCCTCCAGCAAGAAAGCCCTTCTTCACCTCAAGTAGAGCTTAGATCACCCAACATTGTGAAGTTACACCAGAAAACCAACAACACTTCTCTACAAGATACAAGATTCCAGCCTCTGGATCTCTGTGATGAGGGATCCATATATAGATTATTGTGGGAGGTGAGTCATATTCTGGGGTCTTGATTAGTGTCCTCTCTCTGATATTTCCTGATTCCACTTGGAGAATGATGATCTCTTACTCATCCTTGGTCGAATACAGAGAGGCAAGTGTCAGAGGGGAAGCTTATGGAAGATTCCATGATCTTCCACCTCGCAATTTGTCCCTGCCATTTGTCCATTCCCGACCATCGCACCCTACAGAGGATCCATTCAGTATGCATCGCACCCTGTACACTGGGAAGGTGATATGCATCACACCCTCCGCACTGGTATTCAGTATGGTTCAGTTCTGACCATTTCTGAGCAGTTTTTAGTGGAGAACTTCTGGGAGATGATGTAATCAACTGACCTTATTCCTCTAGGCAGTGAAGCAACACTTTTAGGGACTTAGGAGCCCTCAGTTTATGGACATTTATGATTAGGGTTGAAGTTCCCAAAAATGTATATAATAGGTGGCTCCTATTGCTTTGTTCGAGGTATCTGTGTGAATGTGGAAAGGTAGGGCATAGTTTGGGCCTCTCAAAATTGGGTCAGTCACAAGTTTGCTTTTCAAGGTATCTAGTGCTTCTTGATAGTTTTCCAACCAAATAAATTTAACATCTTTCCCTAAAAAACCAAACAATGGAGAGGCTAGCTTACTAAAATCTTTAATGAATCTTTTGTATTATGCAGCTAAGCCTAGGAAAAGTCTGACATCTCTCACCTTTTGAGGAGGTGGGACCCTTTGGATATTGGAAATTGTTTTGGGGTCCAACTGTAATCCTTGCTAAGATATTGCATGACCTAGCACAGTCCCATCAATCATCAAAAATTCACACTTTTCTAGACTGAGGGATAGGTTCATTTCAATACACTTGTTCAAAACTTTTCCTAGGTTAGATAAAGCTTCCTGAAAGTTAGAACCATAAGGGGTAAAGTCATCCATATATATTTATCGTCAACTAATTTGGAGAATATACTTAGTACTGCTCTCTAGAAAGTGGTTGGAGCATTACACAAACCAAAAGGAAGGACCCGATATACAAAGGTACCCCAAGGACAAGTGAAAGTGGTCTTATCTTGGTCTTTCAGGCTCATTTGGATCTGAATGTACTTGCTAAACCCATCTAGGAAGGAGAAAAACTTTTTCCCCGCCAGACCATCTAACACTTGATCTATGAAAGGAAAAGGAAAATGGTCCTTTTTAGTGGCTTTGTTCAATTCCTGATAGTTGACACAAATTCTCCACTTGCCATTCCCCTTTGGCACTAGAACCAAAGGAGAGACCCATTCACTGTCAAAGATGGGGTAGACAAATCTTGCATCAAGTAATTTTTGCAACTCTTCCTTGACAATGTCCTTAAGTGTTGGATTCATCCTCCTTTGAGTTATCTGACTGGTTTGCAATCTTCCTTAATTTATATATGATGAGTACATACTAAAGGGTGCACTCCCTTCATCTCCTTATAACTCCAGGAAAAGGCACCTAAATGCTTTCTCAATAAGATGCACAACTCCTCCTGAGAAGTGGATCGGGATGGATTGATTTTCAAGGTTCTTTCTGGGCTGAACTCTATGTTGTTAACATGAATAGAGGTTGGGTCGGCCACACAAATATCAGTTAAGCGGTTTTTTTGGGTTTCTTTCACTATGTCCTCTAATGGTAAGATACTGGGGGGTGGATTCTGAATTAAATTTTCAATGATATCATCCTCATCTTGCAGTTCCCCCCCATGGCAATTTATAATGCAAAAAGTGGTGCATAATAGACTTCATCCTCATCCTCCTCCTCCAACCAGAGAGGTAGATCATGATCTAGCAAGGGTTGGGAAGGAGGGTATAGGATTCACTGTTTGGACATATGCCCATTCTTGATGGTCATGTTCCTAGCTCGACAGTTGATGTAGGCATTGGCAGTAGCCAACCAGGGTCTTCCCAAGATGATAGGATACCCAGTGAAATTTGCCTTCAGCTAGAGAACTATAAAATCAACAGGGCACTCCCAAGAATCAATGGATACTATCACATCTTCCACAATCCCTTTAGGGGTCATGGTGGAGCAGTCTGCCAGCTGAAGTATTGTCGTGGTCTTCATCAAGGAGACCTGGAGGTTATGTTTGAACATTGTGTCCTTTGTCATCACATTAATGGTGGCTCCTAAATCAATCAAGGTATGTGGGATCATGGTGCCATTGATGTGGACATCAACTACTGGGATTCCAGGGTCCAGATATTTCAGATAGGTTACCTACCCGAACATCAATTCGGACAGTTGTCCTATGACTTTGATGGTTGGGGCATCTCTCTTGCGCCTTCTTGGATGCCTAAAGAACTTCTCTTTCATCAACCTATTGTATATAGGCACATATGTTATGGCTTGGAGAAGTGGTATCTTCACACATAACTATTTCAATTATCCTAGAAGTTCAGTTTCTTCTGGGGTAGGCTATGTTGTCCCAAATAGTGTCTCAGGAAAGGGTGGAATTGCTTTAGGTTCACTTTCCTCTTTATCTTCCTCGACCTCCTTAGGTGGAGGCTGGCTATCTAGGAGAGCCTTCCTAGATTGCAAGTTAATCTCCTAAATCTCCATGACGTAAGTTGGGCATGATGGTTCCCCATTATATACTTGTTGAGCCTATCTGTTGTTTAGGTTTGGGTTTTTCTGGGCAGGCATTGGGGTCACCTTGGTGGATCAGGAGGTAATGGTTGTGTTTGAGCAGGTGGTGGAGGCAAAAGAATGGGAGGAGAGTTATATTGGGGCCTCCACCCCTGATGAGATGCATTCCACTGAGGTTGTGGTTGAGCATAGGATTGAAATGAATGAGTGGCTAGTTGGGCATGATATTGAGATGGGAAGGACCAAGGAGGAGGTGTGGACCAAGAGGGATGAGTAGGGGGTCCCCAAGAAGGTATGGAAGTGACTTGGTTGGGGTTGTAGTATGCCTAAGATGTCCCTTGCATCCCCTTCTGGTATGGTCTAGGTCCATGCGGCCTCCTTTGGTTCATGAAATAGAGGGGTTCAGTGGCTCTTTCGGCCCCTTCGTATACAACTTTAAGTCCGATAAAGGAAGGACACTTATTTGTAGAATGATATTCTTCACAGAGAGAACAAACCTCTACTGATTTTAATGGATATTCATTCCTAAGATGATTCCTGGTGCATTTAGGACAGAAGATGGCCAAAGCCCTCTCTGTTTCCTCTTGTTTCCTTTTGATATGTAAGGTATCCATTTTCATGGAAAGATTCTATAGCATCTCACTCTTGAAGTCTTCCAACATGTTTCCAGGTTCACCTTTGATGGATGAATTGGATGAGGAGGCATTGGCTATGGGTTGACTCCCCCTACCTCTCTTCCTGGCTGCTCTAGAATGGTTTCTAAAAAAAATGTTTATGTCCTCATAAGGTATTTGGTAGATGTCTCCCCCGACAGTAGATGGAGGGTGTCTCGAAGTTCTTCTGGGATTCCCCTAAGTAGAAACAACTTCAGAGATTCAGGGTCAAGTGTGCACCTGACCCTTTTGTAACTGAGCTGGAACCTCTCTTCATAATCTTCCAAGGATTCATCACTTCCCATGGTCATTTGGAAGATTTCTTCTTTGGTATCTTTTGACCTACAGTAGTCATAATATTTGTTGTTAAATATTTTCTACATCTAAGCCCAAGTGGTGATACTATTTCTAGGAAACCCCATGAACTAGCTGTTGGGTAGTGGAAGCCCAGCACAATGGTTATGGGGCATGAAGCCCGCAATTTTGGGTAAAGATTCCACGAAAGGTGTGGAGCGTGATGTGTAATAGGTCAAAGTCAAAGGGTAGTCCGTCTAAAAATAATGTAAAGAAATGTAAGTTGATTCAGCCCACCCATGGATCACGGTCCATGGAAAGGTATAAATAGAGCAAGGCTCTATGGGTAGAGGTAGCTAAGTTTGGTGATGATCTTGAAGTAATGGGTTTTTGAGAAGAGAAATCGGTAAGCGTCTATAAGTCCAAGTCGAGAGTGCGGGTAGTAGGTAGAGGCTCTGTAGCTGTGTGTGCAGAGGCCTGGAAGAGTCTGCAGCTATGTGTGTGGACCCTTGCAGCTGAGTGCACAGGGTAGATCTGGATGTATTGGTGAAGAAAGGAAATAAAGATAAGTTTCTTTGATATAATTTTGTGTTAATTTGAAGTATTGTGGATCTAGCTTTTTGAATGATTGATATTACTATTTGATCTATGCACATCTGCTTATATTTTGAATACATATGAATCTCTAGTTGATCTAAGTATGCGAATTGAGTAAAGCCAATAAATGTTTGCTTAAAGGCCTTTCTAAGTAAGATTTCATCACATAAAGTAATTCTATAAACAACATGCTAATAAGTAGTAAAGAGTGTTCTTGGTTTCAATCTACGCAGAGCATACCAGCGTGACACT
Source organism: Pinus taeda (assembly GCA_000404065.3). NCBI lineage: Eukaryota > Viridiplantae > Streptophyta > Pinopsida > Pinales > Pinaceae > Pinus > Pinus taeda. Next base: position 19,786 of record APFE030353174.1, read on the forward strand.
GTGAAACAATGCGTGAACCATCTAGATCACATCTGGACACCCCAAGGGTGTAGAAACCTAGTTCCAACACCCTCCTCTGCTACCTCGGGTGAGACCTCAGTCCGCGCTCTGCGGACTGTTGCAAAAAGGGCCAGTAACTGCAGGATTTGCTTGGCTAAATAATTCTTCTGAACATAGGTCAGGCCCATATAAGCCAACAAATGGTTTCGTTGCTAGGACTGGGATCTACCTACAAGGTGTCTGGTGTGAAACGTAGGGACTCAAAGAAATCAAGGATGGTAGTAGTTCAAGGGTAATAATGACAAATGCGATCCAGTTACTAGTATTCAGAGGAGGCGAAGACCCGAAACAATTCTGGTTCGTATTAACATCAGTATGGAACACATAGCGAATTATAGATGATAATATCAGAAAGGCTACCTTAGTCAGCACGCTGCAGGACTGAGCACTGACATGGTACATAAAGTACTCAAGCAATCAGCCAACGGTGGGGATAACAGATATCCAGATTGAATTAAAGAAGGAATTTAACCAGCTGAAGTCAGAAACATAGTCAATTATAGGGTTCAAAGAGATCACGATGATGCCTGGTGAAACCCCATGGGATTTAGACCAAATATTGAAAAGCACTATTCGTGAGGCTAACATGACATTGATGGATGTGCAACACTATGCTTGGTTTATGGCATCCTTAACACCACATCTGAGGATAGCTTTATCACAATAGAAGATATCAACCTAGGTCGAAGCACTAGAGACAACAATGAGGTTACGTGAAACTCCTTTGCAAGAACTGGGGTTGGGAGTTCAGCAAATCCAAAACTTATGTTTGTAAATGAAAAAGTTAAAACATGAATAGGTGCCATGATCGGAAGTCCAGGAGGAAGTATGGTGTATAAAGTGTAGAAGTCAGGGACACGAAAAAGATCACTGCCTAGTTTCAGTGAATCTTGTGACAATAGGAGGACCAACACTGCTATGACTAGAGGCATAGGTGGGATCAAGCACCATAGCCCTGCTTTGGTGCACAATTTGTCAGGTAGGAGGAAAGCACAACACAGATAACTACCATTTGCTACGAAATACAACCAAACCCCCTAGCAGCTATTTTGCAACTTTTGTAGTCCGGTGGGCCATGAGGAAAGAGACTGTCATAGCTACCAAGTTTTAATGGACCAATCACCTACATACAAAATGCAGACTCAGGCACAAGGTCAAGATCCACCTGCGGCGATTATGCGTGGTGGGTTCTAGGGTCGTGGATGAGGACAGGGTGGAATGGGGCTGGGAAGGGGTTGTGGGCAGCTAATCTACTACAATTGCAGGGGACCAAGACATTATGCATGGCATTGTACCAACCCCATTAGAATTTTGTGTAGTTATTGTGACCAATTCAATCATGAGCTAATAGATTGTCTAACGCTGATAGCATAGATTCGTGAAAAAAGGGCAGTACAACTACCAACGACCAAGAACATACAAATGATGAGGTTTGAACCCCGCGAGGAAGATCTCAACATCAACATGGTACTGAGAAGTGGCACGACCATAAGAATGGATAGAAGGAACTTACTGCAGGGGTGGGTAAGGAGGCATATCTGGAAGCTCGGGAAAGCTTCACGGAAGCCTCTACCCCAGGTAGTAGGGATTTTCCTGAACTAGTCAGGAATCCCTCGATGATAACTACCTTTTTAGAGACGTGTATAAAATTGCTTTGTGATAGTAGGGTAGTTAAAGGCTTATAGGCACTGATAAATAGATGTGCAAGTTGGAATTAACCTTGCATAGTTCAAAACATAGGAAGACGTGCATCGCAGACCGAGAGGGAACTGCGACTCAAGTGCAGATTGGCGAATATAAAATGGATCATGTCATTTTGGATCTAGGATCGGATGCCAACGTACTGCCTAAATAGACTTGGGAATGCATGGGTAAGCCTAAGCTACAATGGTCCCCTCTCCAATTGTGGATGGAAAATCAATAGAAGGTGCTGCCCATAGGAAGGCTACAAGGAGTAACGGTCAACCTTGACGGCGCAAGTATTCAGATAGAATTTAAAGTTATTGAACTCATGGAGGAAAGAACACCCTATTATATGTTGTTAGGAATAGATTTGGCCACCAAAATGAATGGAGTTATCAATTTAAAGGAGCGAACAATGGTGTTTGAAACAAAGTCGCTTCGCGTAATTATTCTGCTAGATTTGGCTGAAGGACCACACTACGTTGAACTTGTGCGCGATAGAGAAAGCAACTGCAATGTAGGTTGTAGCTACAAAGTTTCTACACAAAGGCAAGAAAGGGGCAAGACAGTAGAGAATAGACAAATCTTACGATGCCATGAAGAATCTTTCCCTTCCGATTCAGAAGAGGAGGGATGGCGCAGTAGGTGGAATGAAGTAACTATGCTATGGTGCAACATGGTGACTAAATCTCTATACTAGGTGAGGATCCAAGATCACGAAATGCTGACGTATGATGGGTTGACCATTATAGATGAATTCTTGACTAAATTTGAAGTTGCAGTACCAGAGCACCAATGGTTTGATGCGTTGAGGTGGGATTTGCGTGCGAGGCTTGTGCGATGGTGGGGAACACATGAAGGAACTTTCGACGATTGGCATGCCTATAGGCATATGATGAAGATAAGATTTGGAAAGCTAGAAGTGCGGCTAATGGAGAAATATGATGGACATGATGATTTTCACATGCATCTGACCAAATAGATTAAAGCCTACAGAGAAGAACCTCAGCCAGAATGGGTACACTTATTTTACCACACCTTCGACGTCATTCCCCGAAACTGGTATATGGAAGTAGAGCTTCAGCACGACACAAGCGAGCGGGATATCTTGCGCGAAGGGTTTTTTTTTACCTTCCTCTATGAAGATGAATGGATGGATCCTGTGGATGATGCATTACAGCTAGTAAAGGCCGCCATTTTCAAGATGCCACTAGAACCAAAAGAAACGGTGCAACCTGATTGGTTGTGACAACTGAGTCAGGCTCTTGAATGCTATAATGTCCAGGTAGAAGATGATGAAGATGATCCATGAAACATTAATATTCTGGAATCATAAAGGAGTCATGAGGTGCACATACCTACAATCGAAGATCCAGATATCATGACACCATTGAAAATGAGACAAGTCAATGTTGGAACAGAAGACGAGCCAAAGTATGCAATGCTTGGGGACTATTGGGATGATGCCACATTGGAGAAGGTTACTGAATTACTCCGCGAATATCAAGATTTATTCCCAACAAAGAACACAAAGCTAAAATGGATCCTAGGAGACCTAGGAGTGATGAAGATAACATTGAAGCCCGACGCAAAATCAGTTAAGTAGCGACCCTACTGATTGAACCCAAAATATAAATAAAAAGTCCACGAAGAACTAGACAAGATGCTTGCAGCCGAAATTATTGAACCAGTTGAGGAGCCTGATTAGGTAAGTCCAATGGTTGTGTAGGAAAAGAAACGGAAGGGTGAGATTCGTATTTGCATGGATCTCCTGAAGCTCAATGATTCTTGTGTGAACAATCCATTTCCAGCTCCATTGACAGATGAGGTACTAGGAAATGTGGGGGAGTAGGAAGCCTACTCCTTCACAGATGGGTTCTCAGGATACCACCAGATCAAAATTGCATCAGAAGATAGGAGAAAAATGACATTCTCCACTGAATGGGGTTGGTTTCAGTACACAGTGATGCCTTTTGGACTTAAGAATATGACGGTGATATTTTCACGAATAGTGGCTGCGACATTCAAATAATTTATACACAAGTTATTAGAAGTCTATCTTGATGATTGGACTGTGTTTGGACTGGTTAAAAAACATGTAGCAAGCTTATGGTTGATGTTGGATACTTGCCATCGACACCAGATTGCACTTAACTTAAAGAAGTGTACTTTCATTGTCTCATTTGGGAACTTGTTGGGCCATGTGGTTTGTAAGCAAGGCCTAATTGTGTATCCCACAAAGATTGCCATCATCCTCAATCTACAAGCATCACAAAGTGTCAAGCAACTATGTTCCACACTAGGACACACGGGCTACTATTGCAAGTTCATCAAAAGCTACGCCCAGATTACAATGCCGATGGAATAATTGCTGAAGAAGGATGCTACGTATTGTTGGAATGAAGAATGCAACAAAAGTATAGAGACACCCAAGGAAAAGATGGCATTAGCTCCTATATTGGTCTTTCTGAAATGGGATGTTGAGTTTCACGTGCATGTCGACTCATTGTGTATCGCACTAGGGGCGGTACTTATACAACCACGAGCGGAGGGGGTTGATCACCCGATTTTGTTCATAATTCGTCGGTTGTCGAAAGCCGAAAATAATTATTCCACTACCAAGCACGAGGGATTAGTAATGGCATACACGCTTCAAAAATTCCACCACTATCTGCTTGGAGGCCACTTTAAGATGTATACCAATCACTTGGAATTAAAATACCTAGTGAACAAGCCTATGTTTGGAGATCATGCGGCTTTGGACGAAAGGTTCGCACAACTATAGTAGATCACGCTACTTTGGAGGAAATGCTCGCATAGCTAGCCGAACTGGAAGAAGAATGGTTTTTGGCTGGATTCCATTAGCAAGTACAAAAGTAGCACGAGAAAGCGTGGCATGATTGCCATATTAAGGTACACACCTTCAAGGAGAATGATCTAGTGTTGTTCTATGACCATAAGTTCGATAAATTCCCTGGAAAACTCTGAATGCATTGGTTAGGGCCCTATATCCTCAAATAAGTTACCATGGGGGCGTAGTTCAGCTTACCAAACTCAATGGAGACCTCTTTGAAGGTTGAGTGAATGGCAGTCACCTAAAGCTCTACACGGGCAGCTCGGCCACATAACTAACCATTCAAGGGGCAGTCTCAGTGCTCCAGCCAGTTGAAAGTGAGCGCAGGATGATAAAGCCATTTGGGGAAAAGAGGCGCGAGGACCAGGCTATGCACTGTCTTTGATCGTAGTTGCGAAATAAAAAGTGCATCGATGCTTTGATATGAAGAAAGATGATTGTTCATGTCACTATTCATGGCAATATGTTTGCATTATTGCAAAAGGGAAGGGGCAGCGGGAAATTAGGAGAGAAAGTACGAGTCAGATATGAAACATGCTGCCTCAGATTTTGCACAAGGTTGTTAGAACAAGCGGGAGCCAATGAATTTGAAATTCGAATTGCTTATAAATCCCAAAGGGGCATCCACTGGGTGACTTACACTTCAGGGGACGACATCAGAAATATGAACATGGAGTTGTTTCTTCTCTCTAGACAAGGAGTAAGCCCAGCGGTAGTGATATGGCCAATGAAGTAGCAGGGCTCTCTGACGCGTATGGTGTTGACAGTTGTGGGTGTTCAACAAAAGACAACACCCATAGTAGAGGATGAACAGGAAAAAGGGAGACACGAAGTAGACTTGGTCTGGAGGCCATCACCCTGCTCAGGGGCGGGTTGGCCAAACACAATAGATAGGTGAAAGGATGGATGAACAAAGACCATAGATAGACAAAAAGTTTCTAAGTCACCTTTGAAAGACATTGAGGATTGGGATCTCGCAAAGCAGCACAGGTATTCCAAAATTGCAACACAAGCTACAGCAGACAGTACGATGAGTAGATACGAAGGTCGAAATTAGCTACAGTGTGTCGAGCACTAAAAAGGGTCTTTTTCACCTCTATTTACCCTACATTAATTATCAATCCAGGTATGATTTGTTATCTCAAAGAGTGTACTCAGTTTGAGGTGGTCATTTGTCAAGAGTAATGCTAGTAGTATAATGCTCTTGCAAAAGTAAATAAATGCTGGAAAGAAACTCTAAATGTAATGGCAAGAACTCAAAATGCTAAATCATTCATTTAAGAAACCACATCACTTCATTAGTCAAGGGTACAGTAATGATAACTCTTCCCTTTGTAAACTGATGCAATTGAAAAGCAGTTAAGGAGAAGATCATCAATCTCGGAAATAGACAGCGATAGTCAATGTTCACTACAGTTTCTGATCGTTCTGCTCACACCGACGCAATTACTTGAAATGATAATTCAATTAACAAGAAAGGGAACATCAACTAATCTATTTTAAAAAGGTTGAACAACAAAGATTTAACCTATAGAAATGAATTGAGCGGAAATTGTAATCTAAAGGAATTAAGCAGCAATCTTTACCTCATAAATGATTTGAACAACAAACAGAAAATGGAACAACAAACTAAGGTAAATTTACAAAATATTGAACAGCAACGTGAATCGAATGTAAATTCATAACAAGCTAAAATGAATGTCACACACAGTGCATCTATACTAAGAGACGCAGTAATCAGAGTTTCAGTATAACAAATATTAATTACGGTTATGAAGAAACAGTAATTGCAGTACCATGGAACAACAATCCCAATGAACATCAATCACACTTAGAGGTAAACTGTAGCCAAATAGACAATAGTACTGATCTATAAATACACAACACCATTATTCTATAAATGAATAGAAAATAAATTGTAAAGGAACAACAATGTTATACAATAATACCAATTTGTAAAGGAACGACAATGTGATATAAATTCAGAATGAACAGCATAACACTCTAGTTGCAGAGGATAACCTTACTATTCAACTATACATGAAATATAACAGAGCCAATATATGAAATTATAAGGAACAATCGATTACTGAATGAAGAAAATAAAAGATATCAAACCACACATGACTTGGAATTGGAAAATAATAGTACATGAAGCAAGTGATCCACTAGGGCTAGGCCCTTAGCCTCCAGGGACGCACTGCTATGATTACTCTAGAATCAAAGATGGGATAGCAACAGAGTTTATCTATTAATCATGAAAACCGAGTTATAGTAATCGCTCTTTAAAGAGAGTCGATGATCAAAGTTTAAGTTACAACAGTGAATTCTATAAAAAAACAATAATCCACCCCTTGGGCTAGCAACGTTGTGCCTTTTTATAGTAGCCGAGTGGAAATACCAAAGATACAAATATTCTTTAAGGTAGTGATCCCTTAGGATCAAAGGATCCTGAGGGATTCACCATATCGTTATTTCTCAGTTATCTCTTTGTTCTCTTGTTGATCCAGATTTAAACAGGAACGCAACAAAATACAGAGATAACCATATACACAAATATGCAGCAGAAATAATACTTCATTTCATTAATGGAAAATACTAAAATATGCTTACAACCAGAAATGGAAATAAAC
>APFE030353174.1:28778-42545 GCA_000404065.3 Pinus taeda
GGATCCACATCAATGATTTGCTTCCCTTTGCCATTCCCCTTGTCGGGTTCTGGCTCAGGGTCGGAACATGTATCTGATTCGGAAGCCTTCAACTCAGCCACCAATGACTGCTTGGTCCGACACTCACTTGTTTATGAGTGGGACTCTTGTGGAACTCACACCACTTTCCTGTGTCCTTCTTCGGTTTCATGGTGTTGTTCTTTTCTTGCGGCTTTGACGGGTTGTCTTGGGTCCCCCCGCCTTGGCTTTGTCCTTTGGGCTTCGGATTTGCAGATCCAAAGTCTCGCTTCTTCTGTTTGAACTTTTGCTCGATTTTGACAGCATATCGATACGCCGTGCCGAGTGAGGAGATGTTCAGGAACTCCATCTCTTCTTGGATGTATCTGTGTAGGCAGCCGCGGTATTTGAGTACCAGATGCAGCTCATAATATTTGATACCCAACTGTGTGCGAAGGGTATGAAAAATGTTTGTGAACTCTGGCACATCTTGGTCTCGTCCCTGCCGCAGTGTGGTCAATTTGATGTATTTGTCCTCATAGCTTTTGACAGGGTAGTACAGCTCCTTGATGGCATCCCGAAAGTCATTCCAAGTGGGTGCGGCTGAAAATAGTGAGCCTATACTTTCATCCTTCTGCTCGCAGTAGGTTTCCCACTAGTCCTTGACGTGGGGGGCTACTTTCAGAAGAGCGAAAACAATCTTTTCCCGACTTGAAAATTCATGATTCATGAACAGAAAAATAACCCTCTAGCAGATTTAACCATTTATCTACGACATCTGCGTCTATTTTACCCTCGAAGATGGGGATTTCAAAATTAACTTGTACCTTAAATGGCATGGCGTTTCCAGAGTAGCTGCTGGAAGTCGATGCGTCACCTCTAGGTAGCCGCTGAAGGATCTGCGCAAAGCTATCCATCATCCCGTTCCTTTGCCGCTCGAAGGCTTCTTCGAGCAAGATTTTGATAGGATCTCCTACCCCCTCGTCTTTCTTCTCATCTTCCATGGGAGGCCGTCGGGATTTTCGAGGCTGGTCCTGCAAAGGTTCGACCAGTTCAAGCCCTAACTCCTTATATCCTGACCTCGTTGGGGACATGCAAAGAAAAACCGAGAAAAAGTAGACCGCTTTGATACCACTGATCCGGATCTTGGGAGGACGCCCCCAAGATCTAAAATATTGAAATGGATCTTGGGAGGAGAGATCCCCAAGATCTAAAAACTTGAATTGCCAGAAGAAAAATAGGAGAATGCCCAATAAAGAAAACCACAAAGAAACTTTTTATTAAAAATACCACTGATCCGGATTTAAACAGGAATGCAACAAAATACAGAGATAACCATATACACAAATATGCAGCGGAAATAATACTTTATTTCATTAATGGAAAATACTGAAATATGCTTACAACCAGAAATGGAAATAAACCAGCTAGGGCGATGGTACCTTATCTCTGAGAAGAGATGTGGTGACTACATGCCTCTGAATTGTTCCGAACTGTGTTACAATGAGGCTCGAAGGCCTATTTATTGTTGAGAAGCAATGGAAAACCCTTTACATTCCAAAACCTAACCCTAGAAGATGAAACGCCAAATTGTGGGCCCCGTTTTGGGTAAATTGGTACATCAATTTCTCGGGGTCGTAACTTTGGCATACGATCTCTGTTTGACGCGTATGATAGCTCGTTAGAAAGATCTGCCCGAGAACTACCACTTTAGGAATGGAAACATCGGTCCATGGACCCATGTTGCCCCCAGATTTCCCAAAAAACGTCGTTTAGGGCCTCAAAATGGCTCCGAAAGTTGAGAACCCGAAAAAACTGCTAAAAATAGTATGTTGTGCTACAATTAAGGAAACTGAAAATGCTGAGAGAAACAATGATGGGGGTCCAGATGGACTTGGCAGGTGGCCACCAACATCCACCTAGATCACTTTGGAAGTGGGAGAGGTTGTTGTAAGTTTGACAAGAAGCCTTCAAATCCTCATTTTCAGATTAGGTGGTATCAGAGCTTAAGATTGGTTAACCCTACCTTCAAAGAAGGTATTATTAGAATGCTTGATTGACAAAGCAAATACTGCTTGTATGAAAGGCGTGTAAACAATAAGAGGTTGATTGTATGCTTGGTTTGTAGACTAACTATTTTCTGAGTTTGCAGAGAAAAAGGGAAAGTTATTGATAGTTTAGTCCAGGAAGGACAAGAAGGAAAGAGAGCTGAAGGCACTCTTCTTATCCCAAAGGACCTCAAGGCAATCCTTGGAGCACACGAGTTTTGTTGCAAAAGGTTGTTGAATAAGCTCTTTATTTATCTTATTGAAGTTTTTTTGTTCATTGGCATAATGACAACTTCTACAAGTGGGTCCTCAAATTCTGCTTTCTTCACAAGATTCTTTGATGAAGCAAGACTTGTCCACCATGATGGATATGGTGAGAGAAATGTATGAGGATGGAAGGAAGATCAGTAGACTTAGAGAGTAGTTGAATTCCATGAAGGAAGAGAAGCAATTTCTTTCTGACAAGGTGTAGGAAATGGAGAGGCAATTTTATATTGCAAATATGAACTGGAAAAGGATGCATGAGTTGGAGAAACAACTATTTGTTACCCAAGAAGCCTTGATCAAGTATCATCTTGAGGAAGAGGTAAACCATTCTATTTTGTCTTCAAATTCCTCTAAGGATCCTTATATTAGTTCTTTTGAAAAACATACTAGAGGCATAGGTTCCAAGCTAATGTCCAAGGTGGGCTATGAAGGAAAAGGCTTGGGTAGACATGCACAAGGTATTGTTGAGCCAATAATGATTGAGGAAAGGCCAAAGGATTTGGGTCTTGGCTATGGAAAAGCTTATGAAGAAATTTCCAAAGCTGCCATGAAGGCCATTGAAACAACTCCAAGAAGGGGTTGCATTGCCGGTGTTTAGAAGCACACACTTAAACAGTGAGGTGGGGAGACTCTTACAATGTTGAAGAGATTGATGCTATTCCAAAGGGAATCACTTCTTCATTTGATTCACCTTCTCATGAAGGCAATAAAGGTTAGAGAGAAAGGTATAAATCTGATTCTAAATATTTTCCTTTTCATGTGCAAAGCATGATAAATTGCCACATATGTATGAGAAAAGGATTGCATGTTCCTTTTGTGAGTTGGATAACCATAATGTTTCTAGATGTCCGAAGAGAATGGCCAAATACAGGAAAATTTTGAAGGAAAAGAATCAAGAAGCCAAAGGTCCATTGGACAAGGAAAATCATGTTGTTAATAGGCTGCACATGCAGTGCACTTACTTCCATAAGCAAGGACATCTTGCTGAAAAGTGTTGGACACTGAATCTAGCAATGCTTCCACTAAAGTTGAAGAAAGAGGAAAGAGAAGATGGTAGAAATGGAAGTGAAGATTCCATGAATTATGTGTCTCAGAATGATTCACATGATGATGCTGATGTGCAGATAAAGGTAGTACCCTTGAAAGGGATTGGTAAGGAACGATTAGAGTTCTTATATGATTAACATTGGATGTCTATTGATGCATATATATTATATTTCATTTCAGCTTTGAAAGTACAGTGTACTTAAGTGAAAGTTGAAGTATGAAATGCATGCATGAGCAGGAGATGCATGAATAGAGGGATGTTGACGATTTCCTTGTTTTTGAACATGTATGTGTAATTAACTTGCAAGGTTGATTTCTTTGACATGCATGTGATGCCATGTTGACTTGGGAGAAGTTAACTTGGTCTCCAAATGGAGATAATGATGAAGTGTTTCATCGTTTGGAAAAAGAGTCCTAATGGTCTTTTTCTACATGCTTGACTTGAGGGGTCATTTGTTAAAGGCATGTTTTGTGGGCTTGTTATCTAGTCCATCATTTGTATGCAGATATAAAACATGGAGGTGTCAGCAAGATGTGAAAATTTGTTTCTTTTGTTGAAGCAGGAGTTTAGGCCATCCAGTTGTTGTCTATGTTTTTATTGTTGTTAATAGTTGTTGTTGACAACTTATCAAACAGGTACAAATGAAAGTTTTGTGGAGCGAAAGTTCTTCACATTTGTTTGAGCCACCTTGGATCAATGATCAAGGCAAATAATTTTAAACCACCTTCTATGACCATTTCAATAGAATTTCTACAATAAGGCAAGGAGGAAGACAGTTCTTCCCAAGAAGACTAGCCCATCCAAGAAGGGAAGTGGTCAGAGACTTTGGTTCAGAGGCACTATGCAAGGCAAGTGTGTGGAGGCTGAAAGAAAAGGGTGTTGTTACTCTCAAGTACTATTCAGATAAGTATATCAATATTTTGGAGACCAAAATTTCTTTTAGTGGGAAGCCATGATCCAAAAATGGATCTTGGATAAACCTCTAGGTCTAAAAGACTTCATATAAGAGGTAAATCTTCAAAAAAATGGCGTAAAATGCTTTATGAAGAAAATTGCATTAGAGGAGGTCCAAGGAAGATTTAAGTGAAAAAGGGAAGCCACCCACGATCATTGATCCCCGACATATCGAGTCGGAGGCAGCTATCCGATATAACATAAGGGACCAGGCAGTGCGATATTGTGATCGCTGAGATCGACGGATCGACATCAGCCGATAACATGGGGCTTAAGGCAGGACCCTCGGGCTGAGCGATGTAACAATTTCCAAAATCGGTGGATCGGCGTCGGCAAAGGCCGTGCCATAGGCACAGAACCCCAGGTCTATGAAATATGCGATTGTGACAAGTCGCATTACAATATCGCATCAGAACTACACAATGGAGCAAGGCTACACATATATATTTGCAATCCAATAGTTGGACTCGACAAGGCTATAAGGGATTGTTGGTATATTTTGAGATCCATCAAATGGTATTTTTCTATGTATTTTCACGTATTTCATCTATTAAATGAAATATGAAGGGAAGTTTTGATGCGATGAAACTGGACCCGAAAGGGTTTAGGAATGCAAATATATTATTTCAAGTCTGAAACAAGCAGGATTTCAGGAGGACTAAAGCTGGTAAGAGGTTTTGGCTGGGCCCTGCCCGAGCCCATACATTGGCTGCCATGTGTCCAAGCCCTGGAGAGTGAAAACTACTCTTTTCAGGCGGGTAACTCCCATACGCATGGGCCACCCAAAATGAACCACAACCACTGGATCTAGATCTTCCAGATCAACAGTGGAGATGCAATAAGCAACTAAAAGCCAGACCTGATAAAAGTATAAGATGGATTTATGGATATTTGAAGTCCAGTGAATAGTGTTTTAGCGGATTTTTCCCGTGTTTGAACGTATTTCTCTGTGTAAACAGAGAACATCTATTTCAGGAATTTCAATGGCCCGATAGTCCATTCCATTATAGCATAGGTGGCCACCTTCCCTGAAAGCATTAAGAAATGACTTTTAAATGCTCAGAAGGGGATTTGGCCGGATAGAAGCCAAGAGCCAAAGAGCTTAAAGGGGAAAATGAACAAACAATCAGCAATTGGCTTAAAAGCCATGAATGTCAGAGATAGAGGGGTTGTTGTTGGAGTTGTTGCTGAAACTGAGCATAAGTAGAAACCTAAGCCAAAGGGGAAGCTAAGGCGTAAGAAAGTAGTGGAAAAGAATAGCAGCTAAAGAAGCAGTGCAGAAAGCAAAAGCTGAAACACATGCAGCCAAGGGAGTCACTTGGAGTTCAAGTGGAAAGCCAGAGGGTTGTAAACTTATAAAGATCCAAAGAAGCTAGAGCCAAGAAGCTAGAGCCAAAGCCAAGAGCTAGAGCCGAGAGCTAGATCTAGAGCCAGAGCTAGAAATCCAAGAGCTTCAAGAGCCAGGGGATAAAATGGTGTCTGAACCCACTATTTATGTGTAAAACAATAGGAGTTGAGCCAATAAACTTGTAAAAAGGACTTATACCATAATCCCAAAGAGCCTAGTTGAGTTTACTAGAGCTCATGGAGATGTAGCCCAGGAGTTTTGGGTGAACTCCTAATTAATATTGTTGTTCTGTGTGTGTTTTATTGCTGCATTGTCTCTGCTACTTCATTCACTGTTATATGTATTTATGTATCAGTTCAAGCACATCAACTTACAACACAACAACAAAATTTAAAGCATATAATCAATTAAAAACAAATGCCAGCATACACCTATATTTTCAAGCATTTTTAATTCTGCATTGGCTAAGCAATAATACTTGGGAATAAATAAGCTTTGGAAGTAGGAGAGGTTCTTGTAAGTTTGAAAAGAAGCGTTCAAAGCCCCATTTTCAGATCATTTATAGAATACTTTAGAAAGTTCTTTGAAGAATCAATATACTGATGTGTTGATAGAGGAGGAAAAATCATAGCAACATATTGAAATGTTGCTAGAGAAGGAAGAAGAGGCACTGAGGATTTATGCTTTTTATTTTAATAATTGTTTTGTGAGTGCAGGTTTTGTTGCAGATGCTGGAGGAAATTTGGCACAGATGAGCAACCAAGTAAAGATGGAAGAGGAAGATTCTGTGGAATTATTTAATCCATGGAACAACGATATCATGTTCCTGGAAAATATGTTAGAGAATTAGGATTTGATGCAGAAAGAGTTAACCATGAAAGAGAAAGATCTTGAAGAGATGCATAATGTGAATATGCAAGAGCTAGTGGACAACAAAAACAAAACTGAAGTAAAGAGAAAGAGGTAGCAGTAATTGGCAGAGTATGTACCAGCCCAAGGATATGGTGGAGATAGAGATTGAAGAATTATGGCAATTAATTATGAAGCAGTCAAGATGGAGAAGATTGACAGCAACAAGAAGAATGAATAATGAGAATTTGAAACTGATTGACAAGGAGAGGAAGATGAAACAAAAGATAGTAGACATACAACAACAACAAAGGAGGAGAAATTTGGACAACTACAAAACAGAGTTTTGGACCCTAGAGGTTTCCTATCAACATATGAGGACACATGATCTGGAGATCATGGTTATTTTAACCTTGGAGATCTAATGGAGGAGCATTTGGCTCATAAATTTCATTATATTTTAGTATACATAGGGGGTCTTGTGTTTTAAGGTTTTTGAGTGATTTTAATAAGGGATGTTCAAACTAGGAATTAATTAGATATTGTTAGGCATATTGTAAATGTTCTCGAATGTTGGAGAGAATGAGAGATTTAGGCTAGTTAAGATTCCATAGGGATTGAGAGATTTGAAAATCAATTGTAAATCATAGATTAGGAAATGGTTTCACGATTTGTAGAATCAGAGAGGATCCTTAGGGATTAGTTGAGTCAAAAGTGGACTTAGAAGATATTTAGGAATTAGTTCAAAATGTTAAGGATCTGACCTGAAATGGGTTACAAAACATTTTGTATAATTGTAAGCCTAAAATGCATAAAGAGAGTTAGTCAAATTAGCTAGTTTGTTAGTGAGGGAGTTAGAGAGATTAGATAGGGTTTGATTGTAGCCTACGAGCAAGAAAGGAAAAAGGCCACTGATTAGAAAATTAGGCCAAAGAGAGACTCATTATGTAATTATTTGTTTATACATATACAGAGAATTTAATTTTGAATTGTGCAAGTGTGGATTGATTAATGGCATCATAAATTATGTGTGAACTAGAGTAATTTTGCATATGCAAGTGGAATTAAAGTACAATGCAGAGAAGAGGTGGAGTATGAAGGATAATGATCTGATCATTGAATCCATTTGAAGTATCAGAGTTGAAGTTCAGGTGTGATAATGCTTAAGAGTACGCAGAAGTAAGTTCAGGAGGAAGCTGCGTTGAAGAACAACAAGAGACCAGAAACCCTGGAGAAAACCTAAACCACGGAAGAACAGAGAGAGGACAATGCATATAGGGGTAGTGCAACAAATGGAAGTTCATTGACGTAGAAATAATTAAATAGCAAAGAACAAGAACCGTCGGATCAACCAGATCGATAAGTAATAAAGAGGAAGAAAGGAAAGGAGGAAGAAAAGAAGTAATTGCACACATGAACCATTGGATCAGTCAGATCAATGGACAAGATTAATAAAATAAGATCGGTGGAGATCTTATCAGGAAAATAAAGTGAAGAAGATGAATGATAGAGGTTACGCCACGTGACAGTAGAATAGCACAGTGGTCTTCGAAAGGGGTAAGCGATATCTCATGTGGCCTCAAGGTGGTAAATGGTATTTTGAAATTCTACGCGATTAGCCTAAGTGAGTGACACGTAGCACACGGTGGAGAGAGAAAACCAATTTTCTCATGTGCTCTCAATCTAATAATGATAGTGAAAGTATCTATGCAAGATGACATTATAACAGTTCGATTGGATGGGTTTGATCGACAATAAAGATTTTCTAGGCTAGTTGGAAGCGGACGATGCGATAATCATTGGATGGAGGTAGGAGAATAAAAGGTGGAGATTGGTTAGGATAGTTAGCATGAGTTATTACATGATAATCGTCAGATGAAGGAATGAGATCAATGACATAGGTTGAATGCACTAAGGAGAGCATCAATATATGTGCAAAGGTTTGTGGAATGGTGGAAAGGTAAGGTTTAAGTGTGGTTATGTAATATTTCTATCATATGGGAATTATAATAGAAATAAGTGAGATTAATATATTACGGTTTAGGTTTGAGTTTAACCAAAGGATAAAGACCATGGTATGGTTGATAAGTGCGAGTGATTAAACCTAAAGTTAAAAGGGTATGGTTAATATGTGCGGGTAACATAAATTAACCTAATATTATGAAGGGTTGTATAAGGTTCCACTCAAAGGGTTATTAAAGTTGAAAATTTGGATAGTTAAGTCAAACGTTTCCACTTAAGAATTTCATTAAGGGCATTAAACCTTGGTTTAAGAAGGTTTTACTAGGCAGGAGTATTAAAATTCCCGGGACATGTATATGACATGCATTTTATATGCATACTGTGGGTGTATATGCGGCTTTACTGTGTCACCTACAAATCATATTAAGGAAAAATACAAAAATTATGGAAAAATAAAATGATCAATGTATGCTAACTTAATTAAATATATTTTGTATTCATATGCTTGATAAATACATAGTTTTTCACATCGGGAAGGAAATTTATGCTTACCAAACGTAACTATTTATGGATATGCAATTAACATGGAGGCTTCTATTTATATGCAACGTGTTATAAAGATTCTTAGCTATGCATTTAACATGTAGGTTTCGATTTCTATGCAATGTGTTAGAACGATTCGTTGTTTCTCACGCTGATCGACATGGGAGGGTCCTAGTGTTCTAATTACATTTAACCAAAACTAATTACATCATATCAATACAAAATCAATTAGTAGCTAAATTAAACTAAGTGGTAGGGAACACTAGCTATGCGGCCTTGTTTTATTTTGTAATTATCTTTTTTAAATAGTTGTGAAGTGGAAAAAACATTCATTTATTCAAAATTTTGTATATCAATCATTTTTTAATCATATATGTAAATATTATTTAAATAATTTAAAATGATGTTTGCCTTTTCAAAAAATATATATGTAAAAATTATTTAATTAATTTAAAATGATGTTTGCCTAAAAAAAAATATTAGTGAGATGATTAATTTAGTTATCCCTAGGGCTAAAATTATATTTGACTTTTATTTGAATTATTTATTATGATATTTAATTCAAATATTAATTTATATTTAAAAATATATTTATATTATTTGTAAATGATATATGTTATATATCTGGAAATAAAAAAATAGAAAAACAGAGATGCACACTCAAAAGAAAAGTTCTATTACACTCTACACATCACACAGATACATCACATATTTATGGTGCTAGTGAGATTCAACTAATTCGAAAACAAGAAGATTGGTTGTTGAGGAATTATCTCAACCAAATCTACCTACTATTGTAAGAGTTAGTTTCAAGTCCCCCCTTTAACACTTACATTATTAAATAAGCCATAGATATAAAGAACATATATTACAACAATATAATTGGTCTTTGTCTCACTCATCTTCATCAGCAATCACGTCTATTATGGAATCTCACGAACACCACTCTTTCTTCATCCACTACTTTGAGTTGTCACTTGAAATCCATTTAACACATAATTTCGTTAGACCATCATTGATGAACTTTGAAAGATCAACAATATTGACAACTCACCTCATAGGGGCTTCCATGCTAAGAGTTGTCAAGTAATGAACCATCCTATCACCATCTCTTAGATATTTCGCTTTCGAATATACATCAGTTGCTAGGAAGACAGTCTGAATATTGAGTGTGTTAAAAAATTGATCAAACAACTTGACCCGTTTCACACACATGCATCTCATATTGTTATTTGTAGCCATTGCTCAGGGGTTTTCGAGTGCCATGAACAACAAACCATACTAGTGTAAACACAAACAAACTAGTGATGTGTTCAAAGGTTTCCAAATGCCAAGAAAAACTTATTCAAATTATGCAAAATTATTCATTAATTGGTTTTTCACCAAATATAACTTACAACATACATCACTAATAACTTAAAATAGTACGAGAGGATCTACATTAACTCATCATCACTATCATAATATGAGAAGTCCTCAAATTTTTCTTTCGGCAAGTCTTCAAAAGTAGTTGTGTTAGCAGATTCTTTTGACTTTCCATTTAAGATATCTTTGGCATGGTTCGTACAATTCAATGTTGTGTGTCCATGTTTTTTGCAACAAAAACATTTCAATGAATTCTTGCTTTTATGGACGTTGTCCCTAGAGAATAGTGCCATCTCAGGTTGTGAGTTGTTCTCTGTATCACCTATTTTTATTTTCTTTTCTTCTGCTAAGTGAGTTTCTACCATTTCATCTAATGATTTGGAAGAAATTTGACTTAGGGTAAAAATAACATTATCATAATTGGAAGGTAAATTGTTTAACAGAATAGCCTTAGCATCTTCATCTTCTATTTTCCTTCCAGTTTCCCCTGACTATATTATGAGTGATTTTAAATCATTTATATGTGTAGACAATGATATCTCCTCATGCATCTTAAATTTCAATAACTATAATTTCAAGGTGAATTTTGTATTAACAACCTTTTCCCCAAAAATTTGGCTTAGCTTTTCCCATATTTGTGCAGAAGATTTTTCTAGGTCTATAAGATGAAGTTGTGAGTCTAAGAAAGAGAAGCATATAAAATGTTTAGATTTCTCTTCTGTTTTCAGTCAACTAGCTAATTTTTTTGGATCTTGGGGTGTTGGTCTTTTTCCTTTTACTAATCTCCATAAATGTTTATGCATCAAACTCATTTGGAATTTAACCTTCCAGGTATAGATGTTTGACCCATTAAATTTCTCAATCACTATTTGCTCCATATTTTAAAAAATAGTTACTACAAAATTATTAACTGATCTCTACTTCTTACGACACTTGTGATATCTCACAATTGGTTCCACTCCTCGGCTGACAAGTCTAATGACTAGCTCCACTTCTTGGTCGAATTAAAGAGCAAAAATGGTTGAGATCATAATGTGGCACTCAACAAATGATTCATTGTAAATATTCTTGGGAGAAGTGACCTACTCATATCTAAGTGCTAAAGTATTCCAAATTTTCAATTTATTTATAAGTTCAATTGGTTCTTGTTTTAATCTGACCTCAAAAATTTGGAGAGTGATCAGACAATTGGGTTTACAGAAACATGTATCAAATGTTGCCTACAACATAGTGAACGGGGAGTGTATGCCAATGATTGATCCATCTTCCCCTATTTACATTACTATTGGTGATGGACCAAATTTGGAAGGCCTCACAACCAACTTTATTAAACCATAACCCAAATATTCAGCATTCCGCAAAGTTAGTTTTGATGACACGATCCTAGAAATTAAAAATTGGACACATGCTTTCTAAATTAGATACCCCAGTTTCTTTTCTCCATCAAAGTCTAAATTATAGTGTATAATCAATCTAAAGTTTCCCACCTGTGTATATTGAGTCCAAAGTCTTGGGTTCCCTTCAAGTGTTTTAGAACTATTTTTGCAATAGGCCAATGTCCCTCACAATGATTTTCCATAAAACTGGACAGGATTCCAACAACAAATGAAATACCTAATATGGTAGTAGTCAGTAGTTGAGACTTCCTATAAGTTGTCTATACCTTGTTGTTTCCTCAAATTCTTTTCCTTCAATGTTTGTGAGCTTTAAGTTATGTTCCATTGGAGAAGTCAAAGGATTGCACTCAGCCATGCCAAAATTGTTTAACAAATCTCCAATGTACTTAATTTGAGAGAGGAATATATACTTCGGATATTGAGTGACTTCAATACCAATATAGTAGTGAACATAGCCCAAGTCAGTCATTTCAAAACCACTCATCAATTCGTTCTTTATGGATGCAATGTATCTCGCATGGTTCCCTATCATCAAAATATAATCTACATATCCCGACACGTAGGAATAGTTAAGTATAACTTGGTCTAGTATAGAGTTAGGTAAAGTGTGTTTCTTTACTATGTACATCTGTAACTTACAATCCGACGGTCACGATATGTAGTGATCCGACGGTTCATTCTCTCCTCGGTATTACCGACACTTGATCCGTGGCTTGACACCCGATTGGTCCATGAATTCTATTTAAAGCACATGGAGGGTCATTTGTAGGTTAACCATGCATGAGAGAAGCTTATGTAAATTTTCATTCTTTTATTAATAAATTTCCTGTAGTAGCAACATTGGCACAGGACGCGGACTATTTCCCTCTCTGAGGGTTTTAACCATGTCAAAATACTGGTGTATTGATCTTTGATCTGTTTGTGAGCAGTGTCCTTTTGGTGTTCTGTCTGGGGAACTTACCCTGTATATTCCTACATGGTATCAGAGCTATTTGAGGGCCGCGTTCGTTGTTGATCCAAATCTGAAGCCGGTAGAACTGCATGCGACTGCCATCTCCTAGATCTACTATTTCTGACTGCTTTCGGGCCAAGAGGACTGCTCTGTTGTGTTGGGAGCATCCGTTCCAGTGAGGAACCCCTTTCGTTTCACGCGAAAAGGTTTCCGGTAGCCCTAGCTGCTTCATTTTTTAGATCTGGAGGTATACAGTGTTTATTTGCAGTTTACTGTTATTTTCTCTCTATTTATTTCGGTTTCGGTTTATTTAGCTATTTTTTTTACCAGATCTATACCTTTCATTTCAGCGTATGCTCTTTGCCCTGTAACTCTGTGCGATCTGGGAAAATCAGAAACAGAAAGGAAGAATTTTTCTCATGCGTATGCTCTTTTCCCTGCACCTTAGTGTGATCGTGGGTTTTGTCTTTTTGTTTTGTAGGGAGAAAAAGAGCTTTGTCAAGCAAGCACGCAATCCAAAGCATCCGTGACTAAAAGAAAACAAAGCCCCCCCGCTCTCTCTCTCTCTATCTTTTTGTATAGCTCACTTGGTTCAAAGAAAATTTAAGAGAGTAGAGGTCTTGGGTTCAAATCTCCTTTTTGTTGAAAAAGGAGCATTTTTCTTCATTTCCGCACATTCCCGCACTTTGCCGGTGCCTTCATCAACTTTTTTTAAAAAGGTCATAACTTCTTCATCCGGAAGCCGTTTTCAGAACCGTTTTTTTTGAACCAGCCAAATTTTTCGAGCTCTTTCCATTGGAACACTTAGTTTCAGCATATCTAGCTTCAGTTTCTATCAAAATGGAAATTTCATGACAAGTTATCCTTGACAGCACCAACTACTTCCAATGGTGGTCCTACATTGTGGATTTACTTAGAAGTAAAGGTGTTTACCGAATAGAGCCAGGCCAAGAAACCAAGCCGAAAGATGAAGAGAAAGCAGCCAAATGGGAAAATAGGCAAGATCAAGCACGTGGGTTGATAGGGATGTCTATCTC
>APFE030353174.1:51341-67411 GCA_000404065.3 Pinus taeda
ATTAACTTAGTTAGGAAAGTAATTTGGAAAAGAAATTGAATAAGGATGCCAATTAAATAAAGTATAACTGATTAATTTAAATTGTTATTACAAAAAATAGGGGATTACAATTTTTGAAATAATTTTTATTGAAGAAATAAACTTGTATAAATCGATTCTTAACTTCATATCTAATAAGTACTAAGTAGGATGGTTGGAAAAGTGAAAAGAGATATCTAGTTTGGTATAGTTTCTCTTTTTAATTTGACATAGTCAAAATGTTAAGCATTAGATTACAACATCTCTGCCATACTCGGCTAGAAGTGCCTCTGGGATCAATAATATTGTAATATTACTTTTAATATACACAATTTAAAATAAAATTAACTCTATTAAGATTCAAGAGATTATACAACTTGAGTGGGCTTAATGGTCAAGAGAATGTGTTTCATGTTCAAACGCAGAGGGTGTAGAGTATGTATGATGGTTGTAATGAGTCTACTTGTGATCAGTATTAGACTGCTTGATAGGTATTAGACTACTTGTGATAAGTATTGGAGTTGAGAGCCCAAATGGGTCCCTTGTCCCAAAAACTTGGGGATCTACTTGTGATAAGTATTGGAGTTGAAGTGGGTCCCTTGTCCCACAAACATGGGGGTCTACTTGTGATAAATATTGAAGTAATTAATTCAAAACTTGTGGAGTCAACCCCTCATAAGTATTGGCGTAATTAATTCAAAACTTGGGGAGTCTACTTGCAATAAGTATTGGAGTTGAGGTAATTACCGGGGAGTCTACTTGAGATATGTATTAGCGTAATTAATTCAAAACTTGGGGAGTCTTCTTGCGATAAGTATTGGAGTTGTGGTAATTAATTCAAAACTTGGGGAGTCTACTCGTGATAAGTATTGGAGTTGAGGTAATTACGCGGGAGTCTACTTGTGATATGTATTAGCGTAATTAATTCAAAACTTGGGGAGTCTGCTTGGGATAAGTATTGGAGTTGTGGTAATTAATTCAAAACACAGGGAGTCTACTTGTGATATGTATTTTCATACACCAATTTGGTCTACTTGTGATAAGTATTGGAGTTGACATAATTAATTCAAAACCTGGGGAGTCTACTTGTGATAAGTATTGGAGTTGAGGTATTAATTCAAAACCTCGGGAATCTACTTGTGATAAGTATTCTCATACACCAATTTGGTGTCTTGCTCGGGGTTACTTTAAAATTGGATAATAATAATAATAATAATTAATTGAAAACGTCGAGAATCCACTTGTCATAAGTATTCTCATATACTTTTCAGTTAAATTTTTCCAAAATTGTTTGTCCCACAAACATGGGGGTCTACTTGTGATAAGTATTGGAGTTGAAGTAATTAATTCAAAACCTGGGGGGTCTACTTGTGATAAGTATTCACATAGACCAATTTGGTGTCTTGCTTGGCATTACTTTAAAATTGGATAATAATAATAATAATAATAATAACTAATTGAAAACGTCAAGAGTCTACTTGTGATAAGGATTCTCATATACTTTTCAGTTAAATTTTCCCAAAATCGGGGAAGGATTGGTTGAAATTCAAAGTTTGAGTTGTGAACTCTCTGCAATCGTAGTGGTCAAGGCATTCACGTAGTCAATCCATACTTGCAAGTCAAAAATACATTTTAAGTAACAAAAAAACGTTGATTGAACCAAAAAAAAATTTAGGAACAAAAACTTCAAAACCTAAATAATTAAATAGCATAGATCCATCTTAAACACTAATCTAACATGAGCTGAAAGGGATTTAATTTATTCATACAGTTTTTTTTATAAGACAATATTATATTAAATATTTTATATATTTATTTAATTTTTATTTTTAGATTTAAAAATAAAAAATAAAATTTGACAGACGTGAGCAAAATTTCAATTTTGATAACTAAAAGAAAGTATTACACATCATATTAACGAGACGGTTCAAATTCAATTCCCTAAACACATGGAAAACATTATTAATATTTAATTGTAAATAAACTCTTTAAAACGGAGTTGTCTATAATGAGACTTTTTGGAGATTCCGGTGACCGAATCCAGCGGAAGAAATTGAGGTTAAATCTTGATTTTTAGCAGTTAAAAGGTTTTTTAACTGCATATTTGGATTCAGTGCCCTCAAAAACCCTTGGGACCCTTTGATTGTGCAGAAGCTAGCTATCAAACTTTGTGATTCCAATAAATTGCTGGTGGATTTTGACCGGAAAAAACTGCCGAAAAGGCTTTCAAAAAGTCTCATTATAGACAACTGCTACGTGTTATAGCTTAACAATAATAAATTTACTTAATTAGTTAGGCTATTTTCTTAGTTAGGCTATTTTTTTTCTATTTAACTTTTTAAGTAGTAAAAAAATTATAATAACATGTTATATTTTTCATATATTTAATTTTGTGTTTAATTTTTTGTTTTTTAAATATATTTAAACCGGAATTTTTTATTAATCTTTTTATTTGTAAAAATATATCCTACTAAACTCTTCAACATTAATAATTTTTATAGTTATATCAATTTCTTTTAAAGAATTAAGGGTTTAACGGGTGGTTTAGTTTGGAATGTTTTAGTTTAGTATTAAAATCTATTTTTTTATAATAGTTTTTATTTTAATTTTTTTTCTCATGTATTATTATAATTGTAGTTTTACATGTAGTGTTATGGTTGAATTTATTATAATAATGTAATATATTTTTCAAATATTCAAGTTAAGAATCTATATTAAAGGTATTTTGTGGAAATTGAATTGGATTTCACATGATATTTATGTGTTTCTATAATTTTACATATGAGTTTTGTAGGTTGGATTTCGGTTAATGTCAGGATTTAGTTAAGAACTCATATCTATAAAGGGGTAAAAAAATCTGAAAAAAAAGTGTTTATTTGCCATGTGTCATAATAATTTAGGCTTTGTTACAATACCATGGTCCAATATCATAACTTATCAATACCACATGCCAAAAAACTGTTGACACTTAATCATCACGATTGGGTGAATAAATGTAATTGATGTAAATAAATAATAAGAAATATGAACAGTCATCGAGAGATGAAGTGAACAGTCTCTCCCTCATGTATATAATAAAGACCAACCTGAAAGAATAAAATATGAATTGATTTGGTGGAGTTATTGCTTGGCCTGACATGGTATGAGAGCCAACTTCATTTTTGGCATTTCCTTTTAGTCTTGTAACTCCCTTCTACCAATTTTTTTGTAGTCTGTCCATTGCCCCTCCATAGTTGCTGCCCATTAAATGATGCCACTATTTAAACGCTGCAAATCTCTGACATTATTCTGTGCCTTCTGTTATAACTCCTCTCTTCCATGACAGGGTCTTTGATTCCCTCGATGCACACTGATTTGTCCTCACTGTTATACTTGGCGTTGTTGAAAGAATGATTGCTATCATAGAGACATGTCTAGTAGTTTCCAGAGGCAATAGTCCTTCTTCAATAGGTTCCCAAGCATCAGTCATGTTTGTCGAGCTAAGTGTTGTGTTCTGATACAATCCAAGAACCTTTCCTTTTATAATCTCTGTAGTAGCCATGGTCTTGCTTATTGCTTGTCCCATTGCTTTCAATACAATTTCTGGCGCCTTTTTTTTCTCCTGCAAAAGATTGGTGGCATAACTGATGTAGTTTCTGATTAAACCTTGAGTAGTGATCCGAATCTCGTTTTCACTAATGGCCACTTGAGGCGTTGACTTCTCTACTCTTGGATACCTGTCCATCGCTCTCCCCGTGACAAATTTCATTCTCAGACTGGATTATAAGTTTGATGCTGCAACGTTTGGTACGTTGATAGCACAATGGGAATGTTACTGAGTGGTGGTTTGCAGAGTATGCCGAGGAAAGGAGAATAACAAGGCGCGGTTGCTGAAGAAGACCTCCACAACAAAATGAATGCAGACCTCGTGGTGCGTGGTGTGCTAGTGATTGAAGCAAAACTATGAGCGTGCTCCCACAACAAAACAAATGGAGAATCAGTTTCCATTGTAATGTCACCGTGCATATCATGACCCTGAGAACAACTTTTGATTTCTAAAATAAGCATGCTTAGCTATATTCTTGAACCATCTGAAAACCATTTTTGTTTTCTGTAATACGGATGGTTATCCATATTCTTGAAACGGATCGAATTTTTTTTTATCGAACTATTCGAAATACGAATGGAACTCACGAGTTTCCGTATTTTTTTCACTGATTCGGACGTATTTGGTAACTAGAAAATACGTGATTTCCTTTTAGAAAAAACTTGAATTGAACTATATATATACTTCCAAATAATAAATAAGGAAAGAAAGAAATTGAAAAATTAACCCAAATGGAAAATTTGTAAAACATTTGTAAAAAAAAAATTTCGGATAAATTCAGTAAAACAAATTTACATTCCCTTTCCTAATATTCATAAAATTTTCTTAACACAGTATAAAACTGTTTTTTCTTAAAACAGTATAGAACTTACCTGATCTTGGTTTTAAACAGCGGAGCGGC
Source organism: Pinus taeda (assembly GCA_000404065.3). Lineage (NCBI taxonomy): Eukaryota > Viridiplantae > Streptophyta > Pinopsida > Pinales > Pinaceae > Pinus > Pinus taeda. Next base: position 55,847 of record APFE030353174.1, read on the forward strand.
GAACTTCTTTCACCACCTCCCAGTCAATCTTCGCTAAAGATGCTCGGACGATCAAACCTTTGGTCTCTCTCATTTCGCAAAAGATGCTTGGACGACCAAAGCTCGCAGTCAATCTTCGCTAAAGATGCTTGGACGACCAAACCTTCGCTAAGGAATATCACCGAACCCAACAGTTCGCAAAATATGGCAGGTGATTCTTAAGTAAGCGTCTGCACTTTTTGTTCGCATGGGTAAGCCTCACAGGTATTTATATGTGTGAGCTGCGTTCCATAGCGGCCTAGGTATATATTTTTAAAATTTCATATGGTTATTTATGACTGGAGTTGTCTATAATGTCACTTTTTGAAGATTTCGGTGACGTAATCCGGTGGAAGAAATTGAGGTTAAATATTGATTTGTTGCAGTTAAAATGGTTTTTTAACTGCATATTTGGATTCAGCAACCTGAAAAACCCTTGGTAGGCTTTGATTGTGCAGAAACTAGCAAGATTCCAATAAATTGCTACCCGATTTTGACGAGAAAAATCCACTGGAAAAGCTTTCAAAAAGTCGCATTATAGACAACTGCCTTTAAAACTACCTCTACCTCAATTTCTTCCGCCAGATTCCGTCACCGGAATCTCCAATTTGTGCCACAAACATGGGGTCTACTTGTGATAAGTATTCACATAGACCAGTGTTCACATAGACCAATTTGGTGTCTTGCTTGGCATTACTTTAAAATTGGATAATAATAATAATAATAATAATAATTAATTGAAAACGTCAAGAGTTTACTTGTGATAAGGATTCTCATATACTTTTCAGTTAAATCTTCCCAAAATCGGGAAAGGATTGGTTGAAATTCAAAGTTTGAGTTGTGAACTCTCTGCAATCCTAGTGGTCAAGGCGTTCACGTAGTCAATCCATACTTGCAAGTCAAATACATTTTAAGTAACAAAAAAAGGTTGCTTGACCTAAAAAAATTTAGGAACAAAAACTTCAAAACCTAAAATAATTAAAATATCATAGATCCATTTTAAACACTAATCTAACATGAGCTGAAATAGATCTAATTTATTCACAAGGTTTTTTTTATAAGGACGATATTATTTAATATTTTATATAGTTATTTAATTTTTAATTTTTAGATTTAAAAAATAAAAAATAAAAGTTGACGGACGTGAGCAAAATTTCAATTTTGATAACTAAAAGAAAGTATTACACATCATATTAACCAGACAGTTCAAATTCAATTCCCTAAACACATGGAAAACATTATTAATCTTTAATTGTAAATAAACTCTTTAAAACTACCTCTACCTCAATTTCTTCCGCCAGATTCTCACCGAAATCTCCAAAAAGTCGCATTATAGACAACTCCTCTCTTCCTAAAGCAGTTGTCTATAATTCGACTTTTTGAAAGCTTTTCCGGTGGGTTTTTCTCGTCAAAATCGGGCAGCAATTTATTGGAATCTTGCTAGTTTCTGCACAATCAAAGCCTCCCAAGGGTTTCAAAGCCTCCCAAGGGTTTTTCAGGTTGCTGAATCCAAATATGTAGTTAAAAAACCATTTTAACTGCAACAAATCAATATTTAACCTCAATTTCTTCTGCAGGATTCCGTCACCGAAATCTAATATGATGTGTAATACTTTCTTTTAGTTATCAAAATTGAAATTTTGCTCACGTCCGTCAAATTTTATTTTTTATTTTTTAAATCTAAAAATGAAAAATTAAATCACTATATAAAATATTTAAATAATATCGTCTTATAAAAAAAACTGTGTGAATAAATTAGATCTATTTCAGCTCATGTTAGATTAGTGTTTAAGATGGATCTATGCTATTTTAATTATTTTAGGTTTTGAAGTTTTTGTTCCTAAATTTTTTTAGGTCAAGCAACCTTTTTTTGTTACTTAAAATGTATTTGACTTGCAAGTATGGATTGACTACGTGAACGCCTTGACCACTAGGATTGCAGAGAGTTCACAACTCAAACTTTGAATTTCAACCAATCCTTCCCCGATTTTGGGAAAATTTAACTGAAAAGTATATGAGAATCCTTATCACAAGTAAACTCTTGATGTTTTCAATTAATTATTATTATTATTATTATTATTATTATCCAATTTTAAAGTAATGTCAAGCAAGACACGAAATTGGTCTATGTGAATACTGGTCTATGTGAATACTTATCACAAGTAGACCCCCCAGGTTTTGAATTAATTACTTCAACTCCAATACTTATAACAAGTAGACCCCCATGTTTGTGGGACAAATTGGAGATTCTTGTGACGGAATCTGGTGGAAGAAATTGAGGTAGAGGTAGTTTTAAAGGCAGTTGTCTATAATGCGACTTTTTGAAAGCTTTTCCAGTGGGTTTTTCTTGTCAAAATCGGGCAGCAATTTATTGGAATCTTGCTAGTTTCTGCACAATCAAAGCCTCCCAAGTGTTTTCCAGGTTGCTGAATCCAAATATGCAGTTAAAAAACCATTTTAACTGCAACAAATCAATATTTAACCTCAATTTATTCCGCCGGATTCCATCACCGAAATCTTCAAAAAGTCGTATTATAGACAACTCCAGTCATAAATAACCATATGAAATTTTAATAACCTAGGCCGCTATGGAACGCGGCTTACACATATAAATCCCTGTGAGGCTTACCCATCTGAACAAAAAGTGCAGACGCTTACTTAAGAATCCCCTGCCATATTTTGCGAACTGTTGGGTTCGGTGATCTTCCTTAGCGAAGGTTTGGTCGTCCAAGCATCTTTAGCGAAGATTGACTGTGAGGTTTGGTTGTCCAAGCATCTTTTGCGAACTGACAGAGACCAAAGGTTTGATCGTCCGAGCATCTTTAGCGAAGATTGACTGCAAGGTGGTGAAAGATGTTGGAAATTAATTCCAACTGCAAACAATGAACAGCTGGACAGAAATCTGATTTCCCGTAAATGTTCCAGCCTGTTCGATGCCGCAAAGTCACTGCTGATATTTTGCACATTGATGTGCATTAAATTCATAGAATCTGATCTTCAGCAGTTATCTAGAAGCGGCAAAAATTTTCTGATATTTTTGCACTTTAAATCAGCATTAAATGTGCAGAAATAAATTCCCCTGCCACCAACTTATTTCCACAGAGAAAATCATCACCGCCTCTTCTGCAATAAATACAAAGATAAACATCAGCAGATATTTTTGGTTATTTTATTATTAAACTCAAATATTTGTTTTGTTATATATACATCAAGCAGCAGTGAGATCAGGTAGATTAACCAAGCAGAAAAGAACAGCAGTTCTGTTTCTCTGAGTGTGTGGCAATAGCGTTAATCTCTCTGCAATATAGCACAACAGTGCTGAAATGTAATTTCTGTGTTTTTGAGAAAAAAATGTGCAGCAGCATAGCTCACATGAATGAAGCTCTATGCACAGCAGTGCTGAGATAGAGTTGCTGTAATACAGTGCTGAGACAGAGTGCCTAGACAGCAGTGCAGACACAACAGTGTCAATTTGTAAGTATACACAGATTGAAGTGCCTCTGAAGCAGGCATGTTGAAATCCCTCTGTTAAGAGGTAGATGTTATTTGTGTGGAACAGAAGCGTTCCTTGGTGAATCCCTCTATTAAGAGGAAGATGCTCTTCAGCATAGATTTGTGGAACTGAAGTGTTTCTGCTGTTATCCCTCTGTTAAGAGGAAGACGAATTTGTATCAGCTGTTTTAGTGTTTAAGAAATACAAGTTTATTGTTTTGCTGATCTTTAGTTGCTGTTACACCAAGCGTCAATTGTCTCACTGTAAATTCATAAGTGATTTTGATGCCCAACTTCTTAAAGTGACTTAGCGTCAAAATCATGTTGCTGCAACACCAGTTACAGCAACACAGTTTTCTGTTTTTTCTGTGTTAACAGAAACAGAGTATTTTTTCTTGTTGCTGCAACACCAAGTCCAGAAAACGAAATTTTCAGTTTTCTGTGTAAAAACAAAGCAGTTTTGTGTTGTCTGTTTGTTAAGGAATTTAGCAGAAAATTCCATCATATCAGAGTGTTGTTCTCTGATGTTTTGTGTTTGAAATCACCTTAAAATTCCAACAAAAGAAGTTCGCCGCTCCGCTGTTTAAAACCAAGATCAGGTAAGTTCTATACTGTTTTAAGAAAGAACAGTTTTATACTGTGTTAAGAAAATTTTATGAATAATAGGAAAGGGAATGTAAATTTGTTTTACTGAATTTATCCTAAACAAATTTTTTACAAATGTTTTACAAATTTTCCATTTGGGTTAACTTTTTCAATTTCTTTCTTTCCTTATTTATTATTTGGTAGTATATATATAGTTCAATTCAAGTTTTTTCTAAAAGGAAATCACGTCTTTTCTAGTTACCAAATACGTCCGAATCAGTGAAAAAAATACGGAAACTCGTGAGTTCCATTAGTATTTCGAATAGTTGGATAAAAAAAAATTCGATCCGTTTCAAGAATATGGCTAACCATCCATATTACAGAAAATAAAAATGGTTTTCAGATGGTTCAAGAATATAGCTAACCATGCTTATTTTAGAAATCAAAAGTTGTTCTCGGGTTCATGATATGCATGAGAGTAAAAACGGTTTTCAGATGGTTCAAGAATATAGCTAACCATGCCTATTTTAGAAATCAAAAGTGGTTTTCAGAGTCATGATATGCATGAGAGTAAAAACTGTGCATATTAATAATGGTTGAGTCATAAGAATTATATGGTTTCATTTCGCTCATCTAGGCCTCCTTAGTGGTGCTTGTTTTGGTTTTTCAGCAGAGTTGTTTCTAAGGGATTAAGATGACCATCTATGATTAGGTGAAATCCCTTCGAGAGAAGGAGAAGCTGATCAATACCTTGGTTACATCATGATAGAACCTTTCGAGTAAGTGTTTAAGGTGTCAAGAAAGGTTCACTGCGTGGAGAGATACTGGTTTCTTCAAGCTATGGGCGCTCTTAAGAGGTATTGGTTTCTACGAGCTATAAGCAAGGAATTCAAACCTCTATCTAAGTAGGAACCTCCGAATCTAATAGTTGTCCATGCTAGGGCACTAATTCTTGTTTGGGCTCTTTAATTTCCATGTATGTTGTTGTTACTTTTTCCATGTTTATTATTATAAAATGTAATAATTTTACTTATACCTATGGCGTGAATCAATTTATTGATTTTGTCAACATTCCATTATTGACATTTTTTAATTATTAATAATAATTATATTATATTTAGACTTTTGAATTCCATTGTATTGATTTAATGTGATTGATTTTCTTAAATAAATTACATTTGATTTTTTAACATTTATTTTGAGTCTATTCTTTTAACTTTTTTCACTAAAGCTAAAGTCTTCTCAATAAATCACATCATGTTTTAGAATCGATTTGTTCTGAACTCTTCTCAAGTTCATCTTTTTGCTCGTGATGAACCTCGTTTCGAACTCTTACTCAGGTTCATCTTTTTCCTAGTGATGAGCCTCACTAGGAGTTTGAAATGCATGCTCCTAAAACTTGATGTGATTTATCCAGAAGAATTTTTCTTTAATAATGAATCACATTTGTTTCGCTACAAAATCTTATATTTTTATCTTTATTTTTGAATTTACTGGAACTTTTCATATTTTTTTATTTCTTTCTTCTTTCCAGAGAAAAAATAAACTTTCTATTAAAGCAATGAAATGTTACATAATATATGCACTTAAACACTATATAGATTGTATGTTTATCATCGGAACATAATGTTAAACTGAGTGGGTAAAGAAGAACAAATACTTTTCCATCTCTAAGTGTGCAAAAATTGAGCACTCGTTTAAACTCTGGGACCTCCTCATGAGAAAAACAACCCTAAGAGGAAAAGGTGACAAGTTGTTTCCATTGTTTTCGAACAAAAAATCATAAACATGTATGATAGTCTCCATAAAATCATAAACAGGGATGATAGTCTGCATAAACCTGTAGGGATGATAGTCTACATAAACCTGTAGACAATATGTATAAAACAAAAAACTATAATTATGATCAAACAAAAATACAAAAGCCCGAAAGCATGGATTGGCACTGTTATGTACTTTAAGGCACAAAGGAAGGATGATTCAACACACAGATCACTTCATTTTCTATTTTTTCTATCCACAAGTTGTCCATAACATGTTGCAAACCCTCCTTAGATAGGAGGCCTGCTTCTGTTCCTAGTAAATATGGCACATGGTAATAGAATTAAAATGTTGTTTAAGATTTAAGGTTTTTTTTTTGTCAAAGGAGATAACATATAGTTTTGACATATGTCTCCATTAAACTATTTGATGACATTTTGAGAGTCACAGAAAATCTCAACTCATCTTAGTCCCTGCTTTGTAAACTAGCAAAAGAAGAAGTTTTAAGGTTTGTAGTTGCATAGTTGTTTGTTCTTTCTCCTAGCTCCACTGAGGTTTTCAATCAAGCATCTATGAGCACTAATATGAATTAGAATTCCTACCCCACAAATATTGTGTTGATGAGAGGCCCTGTAGAAATAAGCCTAAGGGATATTGCCCCTAATATGTTCCGCCCTATTCCCCATAACATTTGATTTAATGATTGGTGCAGGTATACTTTCAAAGATGGTAGCACATTCAATCGCAATGTGGTCATGAGATGGGTTTCGAACCTGAAAATTCTCTTGTTCCGGGCTAACCATGTGCCCCATGCTATTATTAGAGGTAAATTTCTTAAGGTTTCTTCTAGGGTGTCCATCCACCATTTTTGTCATAACTCTCTAATATTTTCTTTGTTCCATATCTGGGATTTGTTTAACAACCTCAAAGCCTCTAGCCATACAACTCTGTTGAATGGACACTATCTTCAGATTTTCCTTCCTTAGGAGCTTCCATCCAAATTTTGTTACTAGAGGTTGGCCAAAAGATGTGAGGTATTTTATACCCTACCTTCCCCAATCCTTAGGTCTTGCCACTTTCTCCCATGCCACCCAATGGGGGATAGGATCCTCTTTTGAGCTAACCCACAAAAATCTATTGCATGCTTTTCTTACTCTTGCAAGAATTCCTTTGGTACTCTTGCAAGAATTTCTTTGGGCACCCATATTACTCCCATGATCCTCTTTTGAGCTAGCCCACAAAAATCCACTGCATGTTTTTTTTACTCTTGCAAGAATTTTTTTGGTACTCTTGCAATAATTTCTTTGGGCACCCATTTGCCACTTTCTCCCATGCCACCCAATGGGGGATAGGATCCTCTTTTGTGCTAACCCACAAAAATCTATTGCATGCTTTTCTTACTCTTGCAAGAATTCCTTTGGTACTCTTGCAAGAATTTCTTTGGGCACCCATATTACTCCCATGATCCTCTTTTGAGCTAGCCCACAAAAATCCATTGCATGTTTTTCGTACTCTTGCAAGAATTCCTTTGGTACTCTTGCAATAATTTCTTTGGGCACCCATATTACTACAAACCAGTAGACAAGTATTTCCATAATGATATATTTGATCAAAACTAGCCTTCCTTTTCTTGATAACCATTTATAACTCCAGTGTTTAATTATGTTCTCAATTTTAGCCACCAGCAAAAACTAATTCTGATTTCTATATGAGTCTGCTTTAAATGGAACCCCAGGTATTTGAAACTGTCGCCATATTCTTTTCCTCAAAACTCAAAAGGATGGAACCCCAGGTATTTGAAACTTTAGATTCTTTTCCTCAAAAGGAACGTCCTATGCTATTATTGTAAACTTTAGGACCTTAGATTTTATTTGTTTTTTAAGTCAATTTAAATATTTTCTATTCTTTTTATTTTTTCTTTTGTGTTTTATTTTTTTTAAATAATAATAATTAGATTAAATTAAGTTTACTAAACACCTTATATTGAGTTAAATTAAATTGTTTTTATTTATTTTGAATAAATTTCAATATTGTTTAAGTTAACAAACTCATGATAATGAATTGATTTAAATGTTTAACCATCTTTCTTTCTTTCCTAAACAAAAAAAATTACCTTCCTTAAAAAATGAAAATTACAATATGAATTATCATGTGTTGCACTAAAAAAGCAGCGGCTCATGGCTGATAGAAAAATCTACAGGAATTAGGACAATATCCACACAGATATATACATCCATACATATCCGAAGTTTCATAGATTATTGTCCACTATGCATGCTCTCTATGTAGGGTATGTGGAAGTATGCATGCCCTTGATCATTCAATAAGTAATAGTATAAAAATTTTGCTTTACTAAATTTATTTTTAACATGGGGCAGAGTGTGTGCATGTGACATGTAAAGATTATTAAACCATTTATAACATTTTAGTTCCCAAAAATTTGAATTTATCTAACTTGTTTTTTAGTAGCCAACAACCTAAGAATTTTTAGACTCATAAACTTAGAAAATTTATTTGTGCTCCGTCCCAATCCACTCTTCAGCTTGAAAGAATGATTTTCTGAGATTCATTAATAATAATAATTAACTTATTTAACGATCAAAGTGAAAACAAGTGAAATATATGCTTAAATTAAAGAATTGCTTTATAAAAATATCAAAACCAATTGAAAAAAAAAAAAACAATACCTCATTCGCATACATACATATACATGTGTCCTCTATACACATACATACATATACATGTGTGCTCTATACACTTGCAAAATACCTGTGACCTTTACCAGTCCAACATAAACTGCGTGAAAAATCTTCTGCTCCATTGTTGCGAATGGTTGGGTCGCGACATTTTTCCTTTCGTGAGGTTGGAAGGGAATCATTGTGTAGTCTGAGTTTCCTTAGTAAAGAAAGGCAGTGATGTAGAGAAGAGGTTGGAAGGGAACTATTGGGTAGTCTGGAGTTTCCTTAGTAAAGAAAGACAGTGATGTAGAGAAGAAAAGCCGGTTGTTTTGTTGTTTTAATCAGAGACCAAATGAGTTTTATATTGTTTTTGTTTAAAGTGAACTCGCTTAGTTAAGATAGATAGTATTGGAGTGAAAAAAGCTGGATGTTTTCTCTTAATCAAAGGTTGTTTTTCTTTAAAATGAATTTTTTTGGTTAGTCTGAAATTTTTTTAGTGAGGAGAGGTAGTTATATGGTGAAAAAAGAAAAGTTGGTTGTTTGAATGAGAGATCAAATGAGTTTTATGTAGCTTTTGATTAAAGTGAATCTTTGGATGGTCTGAACTTCAGTGATGTAAAAAAATGGCGGCCTGCCTCTTAGATCTAATGAGTTTTATATTTTTATTTATTTTTTAAATAAGAATACTGTTTTTTGAAAAAAAAATTATGAATATTATGAAAGAGAAAGGAACAGGAGATAAAATAATAGAGTTAGCTTAAATGTTTTTGTTTAAAGTGAATTCTTGGATAAACTGAGATTACTTAATGAAGATAGGTAGTGATGTAGTGGAACAACTGTTTTTTATAGCTTTAAATCAGAGATCTAGTAAGTTAGTAAGTTATAATTATGTTCTTACTATATATATAAATAAAGAATATTGTTTTCTCAATAAAACATCTTTATAAATATTATGGAAAAAAAACGAGGATATTTACTTAATTTAAATATTTGTTTAATGAATTTAAATTTTCTCCCAACTTAATAAAGTCTGAGTCCAGATCTGAACTTAGTTTGGCCTAAGGACTGAGAACGACATAGAGTGAAAAGGGAGAGGCATAAGCTTTGGTGGCCTTTCTTCTCGCAATTGGTAGATGACATGAAAATGGAATTAACACATAGTGCATCGATTTTGGTTGTCAAGCAATGACATTGGTTTTGGTAGCTTGGCTATGCCTGGCGCTGTGATATTAATAAAATAAGTTGAGATAAAATACCATTTTCTTATGTCATGTCTTATGATGCAGTAGTTGATTGTCCTTATCAGATACTGGACATAGATATAGGGACAAGGGAAACTCCACCCCAGTGCTTTCTTTGAAGCTGGTATGTCCTGAAATTTTGAATTGTAATGAGAGTAGAAGTCTTGAATTAATGTGTTATCAATAGGACAGAGATGCTATAGGGGTATTTTTATAATAATTAAGATGGCCATCTTTGACAGACACGTGGAGGTGATTCAAAAGGTGAGATGAATAACAATAGGGAGCTTGCGAAGACCAAAGTAGTGAGTATGATAGTAAGTCGGACAGTGACGATGTGATGAGGAGCCCAACGGGGGATGATCAACGTGAAAGAAGGAAGCTTTATCACAGACATACTCCACAACAGCTACAGGAATTGGAGGCGTAAGTCTTGTTTTACATGGTTTCTTTGATAAATATGTTTTTGTGTTTTGTGTTTCTTATGAAATTACTCTTGTTTTGCTCTGTTTCCTTGCTAGTCTTCCGAATAAAGTTCATTTGTGTTTGTTGTCTACAGGTTTTTCAAGGAATGCCCCCATCCTGACGCAAATCAACGTCTACAACTTAGCAAAAACTTGCAGGTTAATGTTGGAATGATAATTCCAACTGCAGGTTGCAAGTTACAGGCGGATGTGGGCAGCCATGGACGCCAACTCAGTGAGGGCAGAGTTTTCTGGCCGCCTGAAACTTATCGCACCAGTTTTCCGGCGAAAAAATATCCCGGTGATCGACTCCTATAAGATTTGGAGCAGACACGTGGAAGTGGGGTGACATCACCCTCTGACATTTATCGGACGATAAATGTCGGTCAGAAAAGTCCTCCCGATATTGCCAGCAGTGGTCCGATCGTTGAGACCAAGATCAACGGTTGGTAATTCATGAGAGTGAGGGCGCATGTTTTCTTTGGAGGACCTCCGTATCGTTGAAAATGGCCGTATGACTGAATAAAAGTCTGCAGCTCATGGAAGTTGAGTGAAGTGAAAGTCTTCCTGTTGACCGCCATTTGCATCAGTAAAACATTTATTAAATTTACTGTGGTTCGTAAATGGTTGGTGAAGTTTTAATTTTAAATGTTTTTAATTATATTTTTTTTTAATCCACGACAGTATGGCACAAGAAATTGTATTGTCATGTAATGGTTTTTTTGTTGTTCATTGAATATGCAATGAAAGAACAGGGGCAGCGTGAAAGAGGATGTATGCACAGCAGTGCATAAGATATGCATTATGTTTATTATTCCGTTGACTTGTGTGAAGAAATGGTGAAACGCACAGTTGGTGCAAAATGGGACTGGTATGAGAGGATCGCACAGTAGTGCGAAAACAAGTTTTTTTTGAATAGGCATTGTAATGCAGGGGAAGTAAGTAATGTAAAAACATACAGCAGTGCAGGAGGAAAGGCCGAGAGATGAAAGAAGAAAACCAGGAGAGGTTTTGTATGTAAAACCATGAATTGTTTCACACAGCAGTGAAAAAGGGGAAGTAAGTAATGTAAAAACGCACAGCAGTGCAGGAGGAAAGGCCGAGAGGTGAAAGAAGAAAACCAGGGGAGGTTTTGTATGTAAAACCATGAATTGTTTCACACAGCAGTGAAAAAGTAAAACTGTAAATCCCTGTAATTTTTGTTTTTCACATAGCAGTGAATGTAAATGAAATTTTTACACACAGTGGTGTAAAATTTCAAAGGAGACATAGTAATTTCTTTTGTAATGTTTTGGTGAATCCCTCTGAGTGAAAGAGGATGAATAT
>APFE030353179.1:521-16036 GCA_000404065.3 Pinus taeda
CCTGTACATAAATTACCTGCATATGAATTCTAAATCACAGGAAAAATAAAAAATGCGAGAGCATAACACATAAAACACATATACACAGAGATTTCCCACTGGATCTCAAAACCGAGACTATCAGCTTGATTTTTCATTATTATTCATTTCAATGTTACAATACATATTTATACATGCCGAAGCATCCAATACCATGGACCGAAAACCATAGGTAGGTTCGCCCAACCTAATATAGGGTCCAAAGAATATAACACAACCCAACAATAAATCCTCAACAATATTGTAATGTTACGCAGCTCTAGCATTCTGTTGTGGCCACCAACAACCCCCCTCCTTCTTTAGTATTAGCAATAACATAAAACAAGTGGGGACCCTTAGTAAAAAAATTCAAAATTTTTTTGTATTATACTCCTTAAAAATGTATCGCATCACGAGAAGAGAGTAGAACATTTCTTTATGAGCACAATAAAAACTGCGAAAACGCGACGCGAAATTCATCGCATCACATACATTAAGAAGCGCCCATAAATGAAGATCTTAAGAAATCTCCGATGGCCGATATACGACATCGCATGTCACAACATCGCATAAACAGCACACCATGATTTAACATGATCTGCGATCTTGCGATAAATGCGAAGCTACGATGCTGCGATCCTACAATCTGCGATGCTACAATCTGCGATCTGCAATAGCACAATCTTGACAAAATGCGATAACGCGATAACGTAATGCAAGTTGCAGAAATCGCCCATCGCAAATTTTCCTCGACTCAACATTCAAGGCTGTCAGTAAACCAAAAAATTGGATGCACACCTTAAAGAAAATTAATGAATGTACGCTAAAGTGTTAATGAAGGACAATTTTGTGTTTGTCGAAGAGTCAGTTCAAAATGGGTGGCATTATTTTATACATTCGTAGAGCTTAGAGCTTTCGCGTCAATATTTATTGTCATTACTCTTTTCCTTTGCGTGAACTGCAGGAACGAAAAACAGGAAACATCTAAAGAAAAAGGGAAAGCGTCAACGCTCGGAGACAAAGAAGAGATGCCCTCATAAACGGATACCGCATGCAATGGAATCGCAAATTCCAGAGAATTTTTGAACAGATGCTGACATCAATAGCTGACTCAACACTCAGGGTCAAAAGCTCACAAAAGCAGCATGTTTACAAAAAATCCTGAAGCTTATACCCGGTAAAGGAAAAGGCGCTAAAGGCAAAAAACGCACCAGAAAGGCCCGGATCAAAGAACGAAGGCAGTTTTCGATGCGCTAAGAAAATTTTTCAGAAAGCAAGGTCCCTAACTTGCTTAGTCATTCGCAAGTCCAGAAATCAAGATAGCAAAGGCAGAAGCAATTTGAGGGAAATTTTGGTCATTACCAAGTATATACGCAGTTAATTCACCCAGCCAAAGGATGATTCCCAAAAATATCTTCTAGTTTACTAAAAAATGGTGACAACGCCTGCCATTTCTGTTTTCTTAACTCAAACAAAAGCGGAAGGCAACCAGTCGACACTTCCTAGGCAAATGTTGAATGCTTGCAACATTAAGGCGCAAAAGCAAAAATAGTTAAGAATTAGATTCGATTTTTTAGAAATAAGTTTGCTTAGAAAAAGGGCGGTCATTTAAACCATATCCTAAATTTATGTAATTAAGTTATTTAGTTAGCAGTATTTAAACCCTTCTCATGCATTTAGAGAAAGGTCCAGAAATTTGTCAAAAACTTGTCCTCAGAACATGCACTTTTGCACCCTCAAAGGAGCTTTTGATGAATGAACAGATCAAGATTTATTGATGATTGCGTTTGGTATCTGATACTGATGTTGCACTTCTGTACTCTTAGTAGATATTAGAACAAGGAGAGATAAATCATTGTTGCTTGAAGCTTATGAGTAGGACCAGTCATAAATGGTACTTTTATCTCTTGACCATTTCTGCTTATATTCTTAAAGCAATATACAATTTTTAGTTGTTTATATGTTATTACATGAATGTTTGTGTTACCATTTGGCACTTTTGTGCGGTGGAGCCATTTATTTATGTTTAATGTGTGAATAACTTATTATGAGATATGTTGTTCACAACTGTTTTGCCTAGCGTTTTATGCAAAGTGGTTCATATTAATTGATTTCCATTCTTATAATCGCTGAATGATCTTTATTACTAGTTATTATTTGAAATCTCTTTAGATCGCATAATAGAAGAATTACATCCCGGGTTAGCATAGATTAGATGTGTTGTTTTCATTAGATTAGAATAGCATAGAGTTAGATTAAAGTAGTTTAGATAGGAACTTTTAGATCAACAACATTCAATTCTGCACACACACACACACCCTTAGATTGGGAAACTGGTCCCATTATCCCCAGTTGGACCTGCTATACCAAACGGATAAGGAGCTGCCAACCAAGGTCCGGACCGAGTGGGTATCCCCCTTGTTGTCGACCCGATTTTCGGGGCTTCAACATATTTGGCGCTAGGAGGGCCTGAACTATGAATGGCACCTAAACCAAAATCTAAATACCATTCTGAGAGTAAATCGCCCTCATCATCTCCCCTGACTTCCCCAGTACGTTTAAATCCAGAGTTAGAAGTCGCTCGAGTATCAACCGCTGCTACACACCCTAATATTTCAGACCAATCTACCATTGAACCTCCTGAAGTTGAATCTCTGATTCACAAACTTCAAGGATTTTTCATTTCTCCTCAGAGGTCTGATAAATCTCAAAGCAGTGTGACTTCGCAGTACAATCCTGCTCAACCCCTAACCAGGTTAAAGAGTGAAAATTTTGGCATTCAGCCAACTGAGTTGCCTCTTCCCACCAGGAAAAGAGCGAGGAAATTACCGCAAGAGTCTGATAGTGAGACTCTTTCGTCTACATCATCCATTTCAACTACCCCACCGCGAAGTCAACCACCCACACCTCCATTACAAACCATCATCCATCTGTCTACTGGAACTCCCACAACCCCTCTTCAATCATCTACGATCATAGTATCCTCATCTTCCCAGCCACAGGGATCATCTTCTGCACTTTCCTCTACTAGCAGCTCGATGATGGCCCAGTCTCCATGGAACAACCCTGGGGCAGTTTTAATGCATGCGCCCTTGAGTCAAATACCAGCACATCCTGAGAAATGGTTGCCTAAATTCAATCCAGAAGCAGGCATGCTAGCAGAAGAACACATAAACAATTTCATGCTTTCTATCAATCTCAACGGAGTTACTAATGAAGACGTTGTTCTTTGACTTTTTCCCTATACACTACAAGGGAAAGCCGGGTCATGGTACTTTTCACTACCCTCCGGCTCCATCACAAGTTGGGATATCTTCCAGAATCAATTCCTTACCAAGTTTGGTGATGACAGATCAACGGCAACGTTAATCAATGACCTATCCAATCTTAAAGCAGAAGCTAAAAACCCTATCAAAGATTTCAATTTACAGTTCAATAACATTCTCAACAAAATTCCCACTGCTTCCCAACCCAGAGAAGAAGTACGATGTGAATGGTATATTACTACTTTACCATCAAACACAGCAATCTTCGTGGATAGAGCAAATAAAACAACCTTACTTGAAAACATGACAGAGGCGATAGCAGTAGACAAACGTGTGATAGCCCTGGAAAAGAGATCCGTGATAGAGGAACACAAATCTAAAAAAATCACCTTCAAAGAAGACTCCAAAAAGAAACAAGCAAAAGACCCTTTCGATTTGGAAGGATTGCAGAAAGTTTTAAAGACCATTTCTAATGAGATGGTTGACATAAAAAAACAAGTAGCAGAAACTTCTTCAAAAAAGCCCTACAGAGCTTTTAAAAGAGGTCCTTCAACGGATGCAAAACCACCCAATGCCATTTCAAATGTTGAATCCGAGGAAGAGGAAGAAGAAGAAAGTGCCACTGAAGGGCAGACTGATGACGAAGAAGTTTTGGAATTACAAGGAATGTGGGATTTCATCCTCCCACAAGAAGAAGATCAAGAAGTATTTCCAGTTAGCACACGAAGCAAAAATCAGCTTGATCCTCCCCAAACTACCTCTAAGCAGAAGAGTGCAAGTCCTACAACAAAAGATAAAGTCGCAACAAAGAAAACGACCACTAAAGCGACTCAATCTAGCCCAATCCAAGCAGATCAAACAACTCCATCAAAAACACTGATAGTGTCGGATCAAATGGAGTACAATATTATTGATGACACGAAAAATACTAGGGCTAATATTACCCTTTACGAATTGAGCAAATTGAAACATCAACAAAAAATAATGATGAAAGAATTACATGCCGTGCCTATTGCATATTTTCCTACCGCTGTACTCTCTCAAGCTTCCCACAACATGGGAGGACCTCCAACTAGCACGATCAATAAGATTGATCCAAATGACATTGCCTTGATTGGAGGAAGATCAAGATCTCACACTCCCCCGTTTCTTCTCACTTATGAAATTTTCAACAAAAATGTGCACAATTGTTTGGTAGATTCCGGTGCTTCATCGAATATTTTACCCAGATCAATATGTGCCAAGTTAAATGTTCAACCACAAAAATCCGCAGTGCGCATAGTTCAACTTGATCGATCTCAAGTCGAAGTGATTGGTGAACTTAATCAAGTAACCATAACATTGTCATCCAACCCGAAGATATGTCAGGTTATTGACATTCTAGTGGCGGATATCCCAGAATTCTATGGCCTAATTCTTAGCAGAGATTGGTCCGAAAAACTCCATGGATACTTCGCAACCGACTGGTTGCACATGTGGTTACCCTACAATGGTAAACCAAATCAAATAAAGGTTGAACGAGAGTTACACCAGAAGTACATAGTAACGGAATTAGAGGGAGAAAATGAAACAGTAGCGTATAATAGCAGTATCATAGGCAATTACTCGGTAGATTCTTTTCTCAGCAATTTGAATGCTCACACATCACCCTACTTAGAAAATTCAGTTTTGTCCCAAGTCGAGAATTTTTCCCAAACTGATAGTTCAAAGTGTGTTAATTTTTTAGATAAACCTGTAAATACATCTTTGTTTTGGAAATTATATGTTGATGGCTCTAAATCTAAGGAAGGAGCAGGAGCAGGATGCGTTCTGATTAGTCCAGAAGGAAATAAGACTATTCTTACGTGCAGACTGGAATTCAATTGCACAAACAATACAGCAGAATACGAGGCCTTGGTGCAAGGCCTGTACAAAGTAATCGGGTTGAACGTCAAGTATCTTCAAGTCTTCGGAGACTCTGAGATTGTCGTCAAACAAGTACGTAACACTGTACGTTGCTTATCAGGTCATTTAAAACACTATCAATCTTTAGTACAAGATTTGACTGAGCATTTCATAGCATTTAATATTTCTTCAATCCCGAGACTCCAAAACGCAAGTGCAGACCTTTTGGATAACGTAGCCTCTAAGCTTATTCCCTCCGAAGATTTTAGTCCAGATAGATTCTCAATAGAATTAATCTTTAGACCGTCCATCCCTGACAACGTTACAAATTGGAGAGTATTCAATGACGATCCTGATATTGTAAATTTCCTCACTTCTGAAGGATCCTACTCCAATCAAATAATTAACGAAGACCATCACGATCGACAAATACAAAAAAATAGCACTGATAATGCTATACCTAAATCGGTGGTTAAGTTAGAAGACTTATACGATTTGAAAAATCGGTTTAAAAGCTCTACCAATTCAAAGCTCTATAGTCCAACTCTGAACTACGAATTAGTAAACCTAGGAACCGATGATAAACCACAAAACGTTAACCTAGGCCTCGGCCTAGTCCCTGAAGAAAAACTAGCGTATATTCGTCTTTTGAGACAATATAAAAATGTTTTTGCCTGGAATTATGATGAACTGAAGACATACATCACTTCTATCATTCAACATACTATTCCTATGATCAATAACGAAAAACCTGTCCACCAGAAATTGAGAAAGATCCACCCCAATTTAGAAAATCAGATAAAAATTGAGCTAAATAAGTTATTAAAAGCCAGAATAATTTTCCCCGTCAGACATTCCCAATTGGTCTCCAATATGGTACTCGTTAGAAAGAAAAATGGAGGTATTAGAATCTGTATCGATTTTCGGAATCTTAACAAAGCCTATCAAAAAGACAATTTTCCTCTTCCACCTATGGAACAAATACTACAGGCAATAGCAGGCTCAAAACTGATGACTTTCTTGGATGGATTTTCAGGATATAATCAAGTGCTGGTACATCCCGATGATGAGTTGAAAACTACATTTAGAACTAAATGGGGCACATACGCATATCGGAAGATTCCATTTGGTTTGATTAATGCTGGCGCTACATTTCAGAGAGCCATGGACATTGCATTCAAGGGTTTAGTCAATAAGTTTGTAGTAATTTATTTGGATGATATAACAGTGTACTCCAAGAAGCGAAGCGACCCTCTCAAAGACTTAAAACAAATCTTTCAACGATGTTTAAGGTATGGAATTTCATTTAACCCAAAGAAATCTTTTTTTGCATTAAGTGAAGGAAAACTTCTAGGATTCATAGTGTCAAAATCCGGTATTCACATTGATCCTAACAGAATCAAAGAAATTTCTGAAATATCCCTACCTCATAATAAAAAGGCCATGCAATATTTCCTTGGTCAAATCAATTTTGTAAAGAGATTTGTCCCAGATTTTTCACGAATTGTGTCTCCTTTGCAAAACATGATTAAAAATAATTCAAATTTTAAATGGGGTCAAGATGAACATGAAGCATTCAACCTGATCAAACAAGCTATTATTAATGCTCCATCTTTAGCAACCCGAATTTTTCAGAATCTTTTATTTTATACACATTTGCCTCAGAGAAATCATATGTTGCGATTCTAACTCAAGGAAATCAAGAAAAAGCGGAAGCACCAATTGCGTTTTTTAGCTCAAATTTACAAGGTGCCGAACTCAATTATTCAAATGTGGAGAAACAGGCCTATGCTGTTTTCAAAGCAATTAAATATTTCAGACCTTTCTTACTTAAAACCCGTACTAAGATCATAGTACCGTTTCCAGCGGTAAGAAATCTTCTAGTACATAAGGATGTGGGTGAGAAAAGGGCCAATTGGATCACTGCTTTACAAGAATACAACCTTGAAATCAAACCAGCAAACATTGTAAGAGGTCAAGGCTTCCGCAAAATGTTGGCTAGAGGATCGCAAATTTCTGAAATTTCATCTGAAGAGGTACAAATGTGTGAGGTAAGCCTAAATGATGCAGAATCATTGTATGCTGACATCATTTATTATCTTAAGAATGGGTATGCTCCATCACACCTAGATCACACTAAGAAAAGAGCTATGAGATTGAAAGCTAAACAATATCAGCTCATAAATGATATTCTTTTTAGAAAGAATTTCTGTTCTTCTGAGATGTCTTGAAAAACTGAAGCTGAAAAAGTTTTGTAGGAACTCCACAACAGACTAGCAGATGGACACTATGCTGGAGATGCTACTGCACATAAAATCTTACGTGCAGGATATTACTGGCCTACGCTGTTCAAAGACTCACACAGTTACGTGAGGAAATGTCAAGTCTGCCAAACTGCTGCTGGAAGACAAAAGAAACCGTCCCTGCCACTACAACTGGTAAACATCGAGCAACCGTTCACTCAGTGGGGCTTGGACATAATAGGTGAGATCGTTCCTCACTCTTCTAAGAGCAGTAGAATACATCCTCAGCAACAGATTATTTTACTAAATGGGTAGAAGAAGTTCCTCTCAAGGAATCCAATTCTAAAAATATTATTGAATTCATAGATCAATTTATAATCACTAGGTTTGGATTGCCATCGGCTTTAATGTTTGATAATGCATCATACTTTTCTGGAAATGCAATGACTGAATTTTCACTTAAAAGAGGGTTCAAACTAAAATATTCGGCCAATTACTATCTGCAAGGTAATGGGTTAGCTGAATCGACAAATAAAAACCTAATCAGGATTATTAAAAGAACAGTTGACCAGAACCAGAAGAATTGGCATAAAGCTTTGGTAAATGCTTTATGGGCAGATAGAATAACAAAAAAAGCTTCGATCGACACTTCTCCCTTTAATTTAGTTTATGGGAAAGAAGTGGTTCTTCCAACTCACTTAGTTATTCCCTCCTTGTCTTTAATACAATACATTGATGAAGTACCTACTTCCTCCATACAACTAAGACAAATGGAAAATTTAATTAGAAGAACAACGAGAACAAGCTAAGAAAACCCATGCTCATCATCAAGTGCTAATAAAATCCTCTTTTGATTCAAGCATAATGACCAGAAAAAATTTTCAAATGGGAGATTTAGTTTTAAAATGGGACAAGGCACATGAAGAAAGGCAAACATACGAAATTTCCAAAGATGTGGCTTGGTCCTTTTCAGATTGTTGAAGTCATAGGTCCATCAACGTTTGTCTTACAGGATTTAGCAGGTAGAAGGGATCATTTGTCTGTTAATGGATAAATCCTTAAAATATATTTTCCATAGAAGATTATTCTTCTATTTTGTAGAATAGTTTTTCTTTTCTTTTTTATAAATAAAAACAGTTGTAAATGGTTACTATAGGTATTCACAGAAAAGACACCAATTCTCTTTAAGATCTTGAGCTTTCCGCTTGTATAAATGGAAAAAAATATTTTAGAATCTGATCTTTATTACTGACAGATATAGTTAAAAACTTTAGCCTAGATATGATACTAGTTTCAACTTCAAAGAATTTGACGAAAGCAACCTTTAGCAAAGAAATTGTTTTATATCAGCACAATGAAAGGTATCAATAAAAAAATAAAGATTCTTTGTAAAACAGTTGTTTTCAAACTCTATTATTGTCGTCCAGAGCTTTCTTAAGGAAAACAATGACTTCCTCCCTAATTAAAGATAAATCGCAGCATTGAGAGGAACAATCCAAGAAACACTATATCTTAAAGAATAAGAGGTCTCATCACGAGCCGACTTATCATGATCACAGATATTATAACTTGTTGAATTTGCCAATACTGTCCATCAAAACAGGGCAATGAATCAAGATTGTTAAAATCAAAAGACAAGGGGTCTCATCACGAACCAGCTTGTTCAACAAGAGTGTAAATCAAGTGAATGACTGTGTCATAATTTGGCTACCAAACCAAGACATTGTTCTTTAAGAATAAAAAATAAAATCAAAGAAAAAGTGTCAATGTGGGTTCTTCTTTGAAAGTTGTAGATCACCTTAACCAGGATAAAGGATCATTGCTGGGTAACAAGTAACCCTGTCGAGGCCATGGACGCCTGCTGGCAGCAGAGGCTCTACCTACGACAAACGAGCATATTTTAAAAACTGGCACATAGAGAAAACTTTATTTTATCTTTACAAGACTAGGTAATGGCTGATGTAAATACAAAGACAAGCCTGAGGAAGCAAACAAATTAGAATAAAAAGAGGTTGAAACAAAATGTCATTGATAGGATAAGGCATAATGTACTCCATCTGTCCATAACAAAATTTAGATTTATGAATTTTTTTTGTTTTGGAAGTTAAGATTCAATAAGAAAAGCAAAGATAACTGGTTCTTCCAAGTGAATCGTCACTTTTGTGGCCACCAACAACCCCCCTCCTTCTTTAGTATTAGCAATAACATGAAACAAGTGGGGACCCTTAGTAAAAAATTCAAAAACAATTTGTATTATACTCCTTAAAAATATATCGCATCGCGAGAAGGGAGTAGAACATTTCTTTATGAGCACAATAAAAATTGCGAAAAAGCGACGCGAAATTCATCGCATCGCATACATTAAGAAGCGCCCATAAATGAAGATCTTAAGAAATCTCTGATGGCCGATATACGACATCGCATGTCGCAGCATCGCATAAACAACACACAATAATTTAACACGATCTGCGATCTTGCGATAAACGTGATGCTACGATGCTGCGATGCTACAATCTGCGATCTGCGATACCACAATCTTGACAAAATGCGATAACGAGATAACGTAATGCAAGTTGCAGAAATCACCCATCGCAAATTTTCCTCGGCTCAACATTCAAGAAAACCTATCAGTAAACCAAAAAATTGGATGCGCACCTTAAAGAAAATTAATGAATGTATGCCAAAATGTTAATGAAGGATAATTTTGTGTTTGTTGAAGAGTCAGTTCACAATGGGTGGCATTATTTTATACATTCATAGAGCTTAGAGCTTTCGCGTCAATATTTATTGTCATTACTCTTTTCCTTTGCGTGAACTGCAGGAATGAAAAATAGGAAACATCTAAAGAAAAAAGGAAAGCATCAACGCTCGGAGACAAAGAAGAGATGCCCTCATAAACGAATACCGCATGCAATGGAACCGCAGATTCTAGAGTATTTCTGAACAGATGCTGACATCAATAGCCGACTCAACACTCACGGTCAAAAGCTCACAAAAGCAGCTTCTTTACAAAAAATCCTGAAGCTTATAACCAGTAAAGGAAAAGGCGCTAAAGGTAAAAAAACGCACCAGAAATGCCCGAATCAAAGAACGGAGGTCGTTTTCGATGCGCTAAGAAAATTGTTCAGAAAGCAAGGTCCCTAACTTGCTTAGTCATTCGCAAGTCTGGAAATCAAGATAGCAAAGGCAAAAGCAATTTGAGGGAAAGTTTCGTCATTACCAAGTATATACTCAGTTAATTCACCTAGCCAGAGGATGATTCCCAAAAAATATCTTCTAGTTTACTAAAAAATGGTGCCAACGCCTGGCAGTTATGTTTGCTTAACTCAAACAAAAGCGGAAGGCAACCAACCGACTCTTCCCAGGAAAATGTTGAATGCTTGCAACATTAAGGAGCAAAAGCAGAAATAGTTAGGAATTAGATTCGATTTTTTAGAAATAAGTTTGCTTAGAAAAAGGGTAGTCATTTAAACCATATCCTAAATTTATGTAATTAAGTTATTTACTTAGCCATATTTAAACCCTTCTCATGCATTTAGAGAAGGGTCCAGAAATTTGTCAAAAACTTGTCCTCAGAACATGCACTTTTGTACCCTCAGAGGAGGTTTTGATGAATGAACGGATCAAGATTTATTGATGTTTGCATTTGGTATCTGCTACTGATGTTGTATTTTTGTACTCTTAGTAGATATTAGAACAAGGAGAGATAAATCATTGTTGCTTGAAGCTTATGAGTAGAACCAGTCATAAATGGTACTTTTATCTCTTGACCATTTCAGCTTATATTCTTAAAGCAATATACAGTTTTTAGTTGTTTATATGTTATTACATGAATGTTTGTGTTACCATTTGGCACTTTTGTATGGTGGAGCCATTTATTTATGTTTAATGTGTGAATAACTTATTATGTGATATGTTGTTCACAACTGTTTTACCTAACGTTTTATGCAAAGTGGTTCATTTTAATTGATTTCCATTCTTATAATCGCTGAATGGTCTTTATTACCAGTTATTATTTGAAATCTCTTTAGATCACATAATAGAAGAATTACATCCCGGTTTAGCATAGATTTGATGTGCTGTTTTCATTAGATACAATAGCATAGAGCTAGATTAAAGTAGTTTAGATAGGAACTTTTAGATCAGCAACATCCAATTCTGCACACACACACACCCTTAGATTGGGAAACTGGTCCCATTATCCCCAGTTGGACCCGCTATACCAAACGGATAAGGAGCTGCCAACCAAGGTCCAGACCGGGCGGGTATCCCCATTGTTGTCGACCCGATTTTCGAGGCTTCAACAAGGTGTTTCATTTTGTATGACCGGTCCTCCATGCTCCTGTTCCAAATGGTTTATTAATGGCTCAGACATGTGTTGGAATGATCTCATTAAGTTCAACACTTCTCCCGCTGGTATTTTTTCCTGTGTTGAGATGTTTCCCCCCTCATTAGGTGGGGTGGTAGGAGTAGGCTGTTGTGGTGGCGCCATGCTATGCCCTTTAGCTACCCTAGTCCTTCTGGTACCTCTCCTAACCATGGTTCACTTGCCACATTTTAATATGATTTTTCCTTATAAGGTAAAAACCAATCAATTTTTTTTTTAATTAACATGAGTTGTTCTTCAATTTATTGTTATTGAACATACATTAAGAATGCATTTCTAAACTTATTTGACTTAAATGAACGCATATTATTCAGTTTCCTTTCTTTCTTTTTAAATTTTAAAAATTAAACTTCCAATGTAACATGGAAGCTAAGTGTTAAAATTAAGAGTTAGAATTTATCACCTACTTTACGTTAATGTGGAAAAGAAGAAATTTGAAATAATATAGTAATAATTTATACTTAAATTTCCCTTAACAATGAAGAAAAAAAAAAAGAAGCTATGATATTGTTTAATTTATGGAATCTTACGTGGGAGAAAATTTCAATTTCTATGAGATACGGAAAATTTGGGAAATGTTAAATTAAAATTCCCAAAACTTCCCTAATCTTGATTAGGACAACTCCATGAAGGAAAACTTTAATTATAAAAATAATATCTCTACAAATTATTCCGAAAAAAACAACTTTTAAAACATGAGAAATAAAATACTCAAAAATATTAAATTAAAAATAAATAAATAAATATGAAAGTAAATACATAGTTTGAAAAAAATAAAAAATAGAAACTATAAAGAATATAAACGAAAGTCCAATTTAAGAAATACTTCATACTCTTAACCATTAATTATTAAAATCAAATTAATTTATTTAAATTTAAAGATTAAAAATCCTTTAATTTAATAAATTTTTCCCTTTTAAAATATTTTTTTTATTCATTTATTTTTTTTAAATCATATTAGTTCTCTTAGGAACTCGTAACTACGGGCTCAGAAAACATCTCCATCTTATAATGTTAATGCCTCCCCATGTGCTAAGCACTTTTTCACATTATCTGTGAACATGATTGTCATATCACTATTAGTATTGATATTATATGTTGTTGGACATATGCAAGAGCACGCCTGCGAATACCACAAAACCCGTGTTAACATAAAGTATTAGCTAATACTATCGGGAATGTTATGTACTAACATTTGATGTCGTGGAATATCAATCCAATATGAATAGATTAAGAATTTTATGTTCGTGTAGATCCCACATTAGCGGAGACAGAGTTAGTGGTGCTCCCATTAGATATACATAGGAGGTGGCATATTTTTTATTATTTCGCATTTTATATGGAATCTTTGTAAAATAAATATCATTATCCAAGATTTAATATTAGCTAAACTAAATCTCTGATGTTTAGGATCAGTAAAAGCACTTATCCAAATTTCTCTCAGTAACCCACTTGATAAGACAACCCAACTTGTGGTGGGTTTTGTAGCTGCCGAAAGGGAGGAGGTATTTCTGGTTATTAGACCATATGGAACAACTGTGCACATGGAATTAATTTCTGAATATATATCCACTATTGTAGAGTTGACGTTCTTCACCAAATCATCTAATATACCCAGATATGTTGTAGTAGTATTACCAGTCATCTGGGTTCTATGCTTCTCATCTAGAGTCAAATTAAATTAAGTACACCTATAGCACATTGTTCTCAAATTGTTTGATTAAATATTTCACTGGAAAAGATGCATTAACTAAAAAAAATCAGTACTTCCTGGAGCCATTTCACAAGAAGGAATCTCACAATCACGGATACAACAAGATGAGGATTTCATATGGAGGAAATCATGGCTTGCTTAAGCAGGCATAAGAAGGCTACTTCCATATTCCGGGAATGGCTAAAAACTGCAATAATCTTCCGCAATTTAAGAATATCCTCGAACTACAAGTCAGGAATGAGAATTATTTGGTGAGATTTCAAACTATAAAACAATACACATGTCATCAGGCAGGAGAGTTTTCTATGACCATGCCTATGAACAATTCAGTACGAACACAACAGTCAGTTTTAGTGCTTGGATCAGTCCATAAGTTGAAAGTATGCTTGTATGGAAGTTCTAATTATAAAAATTTATTCAACGGTTTACATCCCTGAGATTCATGTAAAATAGCTCAATTTAGTACCCAGAAGTTTGGAAAAACTGTACCTCAAGTTAGTCAACAGACCATTCGAGGGTCCTTTTCCCAAAATCTTTCAATAGGCCAAGCTGCGGGTGACAAATCACATGCCACACTTTTGTATCTTCTTGCACTGGTAGTTGCAATGGTGGGTTCTTCCTATGCAGTAGTTCTTTTTTATCAGAAGTTCCACCAAGCTACAAGATATGGTGGCACTGTTCAAAGGCGCGAGACTGTCGAGGAGAAAAATTGCTCGGCATGCACAAGAAGGCACCAAAACATCACGAATGGAAGAGGACTAGTTCTCTTATTCTTTTTGGCCGAGTTCCATTCAATATATTCTTATAAATTGAATTGTGGAGCTCGAGTTGTGTAGAAAGGGACTTGTTCATTATTGAGATGCCTGCAGCTGAGTTTATAAACTAGAAGAAATAAGTTTTCTCCCTATCCACGAGCAACACCATCAACTCCTGATAAATCGAGTTCTGGACAACATATCCTAAAAATGGGACGTATTTTATTTTGGTCTGAGCATATGAGTTTGTTTCTTCTTATTGTGCATACAAGGCAAAACCATGAAGTCCTTTCTCAGTAAATATTCGTTGGAGTAAGTAAAAATACAGGGCAAAATCGCACAGAGGAACTACCCTGAGCTGTATCAGACTACTCCCCAGAAGAGTGTCATTTCCATGAAACAACCTAAAATATCCCATGCTTCCAGCGCTGGTGCCGATTACCAAACATTTTGAAGATATAGCGCAGTGGATTATCGCGTTCGACTTTGGATCAAAAGGTCGTTTGTTCGACTCCCACTGTGGTCGATTTGTTGTGTGGCTCTCACGTTATAAATGGCTGAGAATTGAAAGTTGTGTATTACGAAATGACGATTGTTGGGATTTAGGTCGTGGGTTCAATCCCCACATATGGTCTATTTGTTTTAAAAAATAAAAAATAAAAGAAGGAAACTGTAAATGTACACACACATCATAATCTGTATGCTAAATTCTGGAAAGCCCGTGAAAGGGTTGCTTCACTTTGAAAGCAGTATGATGTGCCCTACATTGTATTTTTAAAACTCTGCCACGCCACTTAATCATTCACCATATCCATCCAATTAATTCCGATTAATGTTTGGCCCTCGATTTGTACTGTGCTAACGAAGCCTAAACTAATGGGCTATATATACCAGAGAAAGAAATAACTGACGCTGAAGGTTCGCCTTATCTGGATGATCACAGATTTGTCATCTAAATTGTAGGAAGTCACTTTTTACTATGGCTAAATTACCAGATTCATGTTTGTGGTTGGACTCGTAAAAGATATCCACAGTGGAAAAGAATAAATTTAATAACATTTCGAATTAAATTTTAAAAAGAAAGTAATTTTTTTTTTTTTTGAAACTTGAGTAATTTGATTTTAGAGAAATACCCACATATAGCAACCAAAACTAGCCATGCATGCATGGGTCCATAGGCCTCAAGGGTTCAACTTGTGCTCTGATACCAAGTGTAAGGACCATATTAAGACTATATATATATATATA